>JACEVL010000883.1:250000-452500 GCA_020284085.1 Aporrectodea caliginosa
CTGATAAAATCATACAACATGCTATATAATTTTATATATATATATATATATATCGTTAAATATATTTCTATATAACCATAAAAATTAGTGATACAATATGTTTGAAGAATGAGTATAATATTATGAATGTTTTGATTGGGGGGCGCGGCGGAAGGAATAGTGAAATGAAAAATGATTAAAAGCACAGAAACTCCGTGTTAGGCCTATGCCTGGACTCTGAAGGAAGGATGAAAGAAGTGGAGAATTGAGCAGAAATAAAATCGGGGAGCTGTGAGAACGAAAGAAGACGTGAACGAGAAAGAAACGCCGCCTATCGACTGGAGTGTGATTCCAAGCACATTTAACATGTCCTGAGTACCGTGTTATGTCATGCGATCCTGCCTCATTTCATGTTCGACTAGACCCAGCTTGCTCTCGTCGCGTCTGTGTGTGTGTATATATATATAAATATGTTATATATATAATTTATATATATATGAGTGTGTATATATAATATATATAATATATATATATATAAATATCTATGTATTTAATTTTACGACTTGTGTATATTATGTGTGTGTCTAAACGGGGCTCTGTGAGTCTGATACGCTGTGTGAAGTGTTATGATACGGTGCGTAGCGTAAAGATCGGATTGGACACTGTTTTTCTAAGGTATACGGCGGCGCACAGTATCGCGATGATCCTCCTTCGGTATACCCGCTATCAGTCGATGTCATCTCTATGATCCTCCGATCTGTCTGCCGCTGGTCTTCCCTTAGTTTTCGGACCGAGTTTCCGGTTGGGGAAGAAACGAGAAACGAGACGGGCGTCGGCGGTCGTTGACTGTTGTGTCTGCTGGTGGGACTTCGGTAGAGTTAGGTAGCGGAGGAGTGTGGCGGACCTGGCGGTGCAGTTGGAGGTCTGCTCGACCGTCAGCGGGCGGTCTTTGATTTCGCGTTAAAGGAATCACGCGCGGATCGAATGTCGACGGCAGCAGAATTATTGGCGTCTTCGCTCTATACCGGATCCGCCCTTCGCCGACGGCTACAAACAAGAAGTCAAGAGCTAATCGCACAGATGTTGCTTGTTAGCGGTTTAGCGGCGAAGGCAGCGTCCGTCATTCGTTCCCCATCGAAACACGATCGTCTGCAGCGCAGGCGATTAGCCGTCGAAGCTGGGACGATGGATGGATGGACACACGTAGGTGAAGCTTCCGTCGGCCGCATGCAGCGATCTGTTGGAGGAGGCGGCGACGGCGGCCGAGGCAGCCTGGTCGGCGCTGCGGCGGCGGCGGAGTCGGCGGCGGCCAAATGTCAAACAGTGTTGATGCGGTTGGCGCGGCGGGAATCCACGACTTCAGAGGGAGTCAGCTTCTGAAAGGGCGCGCTCTCCAATTTGTCCCAATTATGGCATCAATTACAAGTTGCTCGTTTCGGCCGTAGACAAAACAATACGATGGCAACAACAAAAGAGCAACAACAGATGACTGCTGTCATCATCGGCGTGAAATATCGGATCAGAGGTGTATTAAGAAATCTAGGACGTGGGGCTAATTTAGCTACGGTGGATGAGAGGGAGAGGCATGGCGGGGTGGTTTATATTGGTTTATATTGAAGTCAATAAACGTATTTTAACCGGATACATATGCGTTTAGGGAAACTCACAAAATATAGTTATAATTAGGGTTAAACCACAGGCAGAGGGAGGGGCTTATCATCACATCTGAGAAGTCGAGTTGGCTTCATAAGACAATGATATCAATATAGGTAAATCGTACTGATATCAGTATCAATATCAGCATCAATATTATAAGTAAATAGCATTGATATCAATATCAATATCAACTTCAATTTATAAGTAATATAATTGATATCAGTATCATTATCAATGTCGATAGCTAAATTAGCTTCCCTGTTCCTTTTGCTCACATCCCACCAGGCAGAGCCGTGCCTTCTCTGTGGTTGACCCCTCGATTTGGAATGGCCTCCATTTGGCACTCCGCTCCCTTCCTAGAACCCCTTCTCAGGCATTCCTCTCTCATCTTAAAATGGTCTTATTTGGCCGCGCTGAGGTTGGGAGCGCCTCTGTGTATAGTTCCCATGCAGAAGCGCTATACAAATTCAAGTAATGAATGAATGAATGAATGTATGAATGAATGAATGAATGAATGAATGAATGAATGAATGAATGCATGAATGACTGAATGAATGAATGAATCAATGAATGAATGAATGAATCAATCAATCAATCAATCAATCAAGCAATCAATCAATCAATCAATCAACATTACTAGGCATTGATATCAACGATGCTCAGTAGGCTTAATTATATTTCAGTCTTGTGGGATCAAATGTATAGACCTACATCAGGAAAACTAATAACAAATTATATGCAGCCTGCAGTCAGAGCAGAGAAGCTGATAGTAGACATGATGGCGGCCAAAGCCAGATCAGATTAACAGTAAATCATTCAGAATGTAATAATGAAAACAAGCCATCTTTTAATTTAAATATATATAGACCCAAATTGTAATACGGATTTAAGGATTTGTAATTTATATAGCACCTCTTGACCTCAGAAGTAAGTAAGTAAGTAAGTAAGTAAGTAAGTAAGTAAGTAAGTAAGTAAGTATAAGACTTATTCTTTAATGAGAAGCACTAGAAAACGCACAGCACTGTAGGCCTACGTGACAAGTTTAATACATTCAAACAGCGCTCGAGCTCTTCTGAGTAGATATCTCGTAGGGGCGCTATTTAAATCTCAAGAATGAATGAATTAATAAAAAATTATATAAAACAAAGAAATTATTGAATGAGAGAAGTTATATATAAAAGAGAACCTAACTATATAGGGGAGGAGGAGTTAGGGTTAGTCGAATAGGGGGGAAATGAGGAGCTCAAATAACCATATAATACCTAAGGAAAACTCTCTATCTCGTAAAACATTTGTCACACGCGCGGATGCTTTATACTTAATTTTTTTATATTCGACGATCTTTGTACACCAAAATGCGGTTAGCAGTTGGTTTTTCAATAAAGGATATACTTACTTACTTACTTACTTATCTAGGGAAACCTTTTTTAGGCCAATAACATTTGACAGTTCAAACCCTGACGCTCCCCATGCAAGCGAGACGATTCATGGAAAGTTCTAACAGGCTTTGCTTAAGATTGCCTCAATTCAACACTTTTATTGTAGGGCTGCGCGTTAATCGCCGTTAACGCCCGCGCGCGATTAACGCGTTAAAAAATTTTGCGATTAATTATTTTAACGCAAAAATAACGCGTTAAAATCTCCGTTTAAAAAGTCTAAAATAAAAAATGCTCAAATTAATAATTCAGATCTATAATCAGTACTTTTCAAATAATCGGTTATGGGTTATCGCCCACTTCCGTTGAATCACCCAGCACTACTCGCGTGAGTCATGGCCCTCTGGATTTAACAGGCCGTAACAGGCCGTACACAAGCCATTGGGAGCAGCCTGTGACGTCACGAGTGCCGGCCGAAGCGTCGCCATTTGCATTGCGAGGCTGATTCGAATCGAGTATGTGTTGATTTTGACTTGAAATCGTCGTTAAATCTCGCATTTACGCTATTACTTGTTTGGATTTGATTCGCCGGAAGATACTGAGGTATGTATTACACTAACGAAGACGTAAAAGTTATAAATCGGAAGGTTAACGAAATCGGAAATGGCCTTTTTAAAAAGGAATGTTTAGAACTGCACAATCCCTTCTAAACCCTGGTAAATTTTTCCAAGCAGACGACAGGGAACATTTTAAACTATTTTTTACTGCACAAAAATGCTTTTACAGCTGCACTAATTCATTTAGAAATGCCCTTTTTGTGTAGAACTGCAGTACTGCACACTAAAAAACCCTTGGTTACTAACTACAAGAATGAGTAGGGCATATTAAAGTTGACCCTCTGTACAACCTAGACTCCTCGGCCGTCTGCATGAGTTACCGCTGTTGCAATGGCTAAATAATTTGTCAGTGTATGTAGAATAGATGAATATACGAACATGTATCTGAGCGGTATATGAAGCGTATGCGTCTCATGTGGCAATATGGGCAAACATTTAGTATCGTGGTGCATGTATTTTCGGGCGTGCGACGGTATTTTTTGCCATGCTCCGCGGAAGGTACGATGTTTTCTAAAGACGACACAAACCCTAACCCTGACCCTAACCGACCCTCACGACGCGTAACCTGACCCTAACCGACTCTCACGACGCCTAAAATTACGGGAGAAAAATACATGCACCACGATACTAAATGCTTGCCGCAATATGTACGGTAATCTATCGTTTTACAGTCCCAAATTATTCGCCCATTTTAATTCTTGCTTAAATATAAGTTGTATTGATGAAAATAATTCTTGCTTAAATAGAAGTTGGATTGTGAAACAATGAAACTATATGTACATAATAAGGGATGCAAAACGATAGATTACCATATGTACACTGTGCAATAAGCTTACCTATAAACGTTATGAACGGGATTTTTAAGTTTTAACAGTGCAAATTAATAAGTACTGATGTGCTGTGTTGTGGATTATTCGATTTTGAATGATTTCCTTACAGACTTCAAGAATGCCGCAGAAATGCTGTGTCCCGAACTGCCGTGGAAACTACCACAAAACGAAAGAACACGCAGAGGAGAAAGTCAGTGTTTTTCGTTTCCCTAGTGACCCAGAACTTCGCAAGAAAAATGGCTGAGAATGATTCCTAGGGAAGGATTGGAAGTCTGTGACAAGACTGTCGTGTGCGAGAAACATTTTGTACCTGAATTCGTAATAAGAGTGGATACTGCAACTCGTGCCGATGGATCTATACTGACGGTTCCACGAAAGAATCCGAAGCTGGCAGCTGATGCATACCCATGTTTGTTCCCGAACAATTCATCCTACCTGTCTTCTGAGCCTCCAAAGAAAAGAAAATCGCCAGCTGAGAGGTTTGCTGAACAGTCCGCACGCGATAATGAAGAATTTCAGAAGTGGATGCAAGAGGACGAGATTTCTTCATATGACGAGCTTCTGTTAAAAATTGATGACTTCGTGAAAACATTATCTGACACTCAGTGGATTACACATCATGATAAGAATTGTTTATGTATTTATACTGTTGATCTCGTTGACAAGCCACGGATTACTACAGCTATTAAAATATTGAGGAGTCTGAATGTTGAAGTTTATAGAGGTGAGTCACATGTTACCAGTCAAAGTTTGACTTGGATCCTTGGTAAGCAGTGTCTGCTTAAATGCTGGTCACAGTTGTCATCAGTACTTAGTCACTTCTCTACTGATGTTGGTCGTTTATCTGTGAAGGAACAAGTAGAAGTTGTTAAGCAGGATTTACATGAACTAACTGAAATGATAACTGATAGTGATGATTATGGTGCCGATGTGTTGGCTCGCTTAACATTTCTAAGTGAACAGATATCGCTGATTTTTGCTTCAAAATGAAGTACAGTCCAGATACGCTATGTATAGCTTTCCGGTTTTTTGCTGCATCTGCCACTGTTTATCGCCGTTTGCGTGACACTGTTTTGATCTTGCCAAGTGTTTCTTATTTGAAACGGCTGTCTACTGTTTTTTCACTGTCTGGTGGATTAAATGAAAATTCTCATGTAACCTATTTGAAACAGAAGGCTGAAATTTTGAAAGATCATGAGAAACATGTTATCTTGCTTCTTGATGAAATTTATGTAGAGCCTAAGGCATCGTATAAAGGCGGATGCATTACAGGTAAGGCCTCAAACAGCCCTTTGGAAGAGGCAACAACAGTGTTTATCTAATGAAACTTTGTTTGCTTTTAAACATACAGTTGGGACTTTTGTTGAGCTGATTAGTTATCTGCTTGTTGATATGAAAGTGCATTATGTTTTGACTGGCAAATTTCAAACAGACTGTTTGGAATTCCGTTTTAGTCAGTATCGGCAGTTATCAGGGGCAAATTTTCACGTGTCTGTTCAGGAAATAAAGGAGTCTGAAAAAAAGTTGAAAATAGTTAGTATTCTTCACGTTGTATCTGCTTCACGTGGCGATATTACAGTAAAATATTTCATTGTGCAGGCAGCTGATAATGTTGAAAATACTATTGATGTAAAAGATGACATTGTCCAGGAACTGGTGGCTAGTTGTATGGCGTGTGATGACGTTGAAATTACAGAGTCTGAGTCCCAGTCCTTACTTTTTATTGCTGGATATGTGGGATACAAACTTGGACAGAAAATTGCATGTGAATTATGTAAATATGAGCTTGTTTATGACAACACTTTGAAGTTTGATGTTAGCTCAAGTGATTATAGTTATCTGTCAGAAATCGATCGTGGCGGGTTGAAGTAGCCCACAGATTTTTTATTAGAGATTGTGACCCAAGCATTTATGGTTTTCAAAATTGTTGTGTCCAAAGAATGTGAGACAAAGTTCTTGACTGTAGGCAGTCAAAAAAATGTTTTGATTTTATTAGCTACTGAACAGTTAAAAAAGTCTGGTGCTGTTGATGGAGAATGCACGTGTGGTACAACTATGCTGTCTCTAGCACAGATGTCATTGAGCTATGTGGCAAACATATTTTTAAATAATTACTGCAAGAAAGAAGCAGATAAAATCACTGTGGGGAAGCAGAAGGCAAAAAGAAAATTAAAAACACTAACTCATTGAGAATTATAATGTCTGTGATTTTACTATGTGTCATGTAAATTAAAAGTTTAGTAATTACTGTATTTTGTCACATACTGAAGCTTTTGAAAGCTGCATGTCAAATTTATTTCCCACTCACCCTATTTGGCTCACTCCAACCCTTTATTTAAGAAACTCTGTATTCTAAAAATGTACGACATGTCCTACATGTCTATTGTAATCCTTATGTTCAAGTTTGGAAATAGTACCTTACCTTGCATATTTAAAATATTGTAATGCTTATGTTCAAGTTTGGAAATAGTACCTTACCTTCCATATTTAAAAATTATTTTATATCAGATTCATTAGCTTAATACTTCATGGGTAAAGTAAATATGTTGTCCCCATGCCTGCACTACTTGTCAATTTAATAGCTTCAGAATTCTTAGTCCTTGATTGTGAAACTCTTTTTCGGATGATATTAAGAGGGAATATAGTCTCTATACTTTCAAGAAAAAAATAAAAAAAGTATTGTTATTAAAATATTCTAATGTTGATGTGTAGCTTTTGGTCAATATACCTGTACCTGCATTTAATATGCTCACATTACTTATCAGTCTTCTACGTGTATTAAGTTTATTACTAAGTCATTATTGATATTGGTGGTATTGTGATGATGTACTGCTGTTATTGTTATTGTTGTTATTATTACTACTATTATTGAAGTCATAATTAAGTATCAAATACGTTTATGAACAATATTCAAGAAAGAGGGGTCAAGCTTAGTATAAGCTATTAGCTTTTCTTGGTTCCCGTTGCACTGTACTTGTTGTTTCATGATTTTAACCTAAAACCTGTTCTGTGCAATAAACAATAAACATATATTACATTTTACTCCTGCATGCTGCTTGTCCTAGTCCTGAAGTCCAAATTGGGCATTGCTCCTAAATATATTAGGGATCACATTCTCTGCTCTCTCTCTTCAGTTTCGAAGACGTATGTACACCAGAGTGTGGATATGCAATTGGTTTAATAAAGAATATACTTACTTACTAACTAACTATGGAATGCCCTTTCCTCCTCTCTACGTGCTACCGTTCTTTCTGGGTCTCTTCCTACAGCATTCTCCCTCCTCAAAACCGTCTTCTTCTCTAGGGGTTCTCACACTGGCAGCGCTGCTGAATGGCCACTGCTGTGAGCGGCGCTATATAAATTAACCAATACAATACAATATAATATTTCGCGGATTGGTTTATTACGTTAATTAATTATTTAGACTGTACAAATACGGGGTATCTGAACGCAAACCAAGCAGCAACAGCTACATGCATTAGGCCGGCATCTGTGACGTCACGCTTGCTTGTGTACGGCCTGTCAATAATCTAGAAGGCCATGCGTGAGTCGTCCGGCGCCACGTTCTTTTCATTCTTTTGTTGACATCAAAGAAACGTGCCCCCAAAGTCCTAGCTACTGTAACAAGAAAATTTCTCGCTTCTCCAGCCACAACTGTTCCATGCGAACGATTGTTCTCTCTGTCCGGGAACATTTTGAACAAGAAGCGAGCATCCTTGTCAACTGACAATGTTGATAAACTTGTTTGTTTGAGCAAATAGCTGCATTTGCAGCTTTAGATTGTTGCAGTTTCAAGTGTTAAGGAGACAGTCATAGACCTAGACTATAGTGGTTTATATATATTAATCTCTTTAGGGTTGTCCTTTTGACAACAGAAGCACAAACACTATATAGTAAGTCGTATTATAATTGCACCCTACTTGTATTATTTGAATTTGAAATACTTGATTTAGAATATTGATTGAATTATTTGAATTCTGTACCATTAAAAAGAAACTTTAAAATGCAATAAATGTGCGATTAATCGCGCGATGAAAAAAACTTAATCGCGCGATTAATCGCGATTACAAAAATTAATCGAAATGCAGCCCTATTTTATTGACACCAAGTACCAAATCCTTAGCAGTTCAATAAAGGATATACTTACTCAACGCTGAGGTAACGACAGCGTGCTATATATATAGATTCATTTTATCCTCCCCTTAGAGAAATCCGCCACTGCCCGTATACTCTGATAGTGCCAGTCCCAAGCCAGGAGAAGGGAGGAGGGCGACGCTAATGATCTTTGTTATGACACAGTCTCGTTAAACAGCAACTATAACCAACCTCCCTTGTAGAGATTGTATCACATGTGTGACAACGCTTACCCGAGCTGGACCTGGACTTTGTTCGAATGCGTCCCGTCTTGAAGAGACTCGCTGGATGGAAGATACCCGACGGGGCGTAGTTCATGTAGGCGGAAGGAGGGGGTGGATAGGCGGAAGGAATCGGCGGAGGAGGGTGCTGGTGCGGATGGTGACCTCGGGCCCCCGGATGGGCGCCCGGATGGATACCCGGGCCGAACCCGGAGACCGACGAAGCCGTCATTCCTCCAAAGGCCTGAGGAGAGTAACGCAGACGATCGCCACCCGTCATCGATGACGTCAGATGATTGCCGTCATATGATCGTGACAGTTTCGTGTCCGGACTGCTGAAGTCGCTTCTTGCGCCGGCGCTGCTCCGACTGAATAGTCCCGGTGCACGTCCGCCGGGAGAAAGAGTCCGACTGTCACCGCAGAGTAGCTGCTGATCGTGGGGTGAACTGTCGACCGTCTTCGCGGCGCTACCCCCAACGAATCTCGGGTGAGGGTTGGGAGAAGAGATGACGTATCGGTCGTAGGGGTTATTGACCTGCGTTCCGTTATGGCCCGTGATTGCGTTCTGCTGATTGAAGGACGTCAGGGAACCAGCGCAGGATGGCCTGCCGATGACGTCATTCGTCATCAGACCATTGACGTCAGGACAGTCCCCAGCTCCTTCTCTTTCGATGGGATAGGGAGCGAAGACACCTCCAGCGGAGGCCGAGGAAGAGGAGGAGGGCGCGGGTTGCGGGAGACCGGCTGTTGAGCAGGACACGTCACCGCTGGAGGACCGCGAATGATGATGTTGACGATGATGACGATTCAGGGGCTGGTTATAGTGATGATGGTGGTAGTCTGTTCGGTTGAAGGCGGAGGGAAACCAGTTACCACTGGTGTTGTTCGATGGATGGTCTGTCAACCCGATCGATGGTTTTGCGTCTGCCATCCATGGCGAGTGAAGGCCGGCCCCGGCAGCCGGGTAAGAGGCGACCGCTGGGGCTGGAGTGGAAGGCGTGACGTTGCCCGGTTGGCCAGCGTGGAAGAATGAAGTCCTTCCAATGGAACCATCTGCTAACAAATCCATATACTTCGTTATTGTAATTGTAAACTTTAAATTCTTAAAGCGCTATACTCTAAGGTTAAGCGCAGGGCACCAGCTTATTCACGAGCGCTGCGTCGAGTCAGAGGGTTTGTCCATGTAGAGTTGCGATCCGGGTCTTAAGCTTCAGTCATACTAACTTCAGCCGTTGACAAATTCACTAAATTAAACTAAATTAAACTAAATTTTACTAAATTAAACTAAATTAAACTAATTTCAACTAAATTAAACTAAATTAAACTAAATTAAACTAAATTAAACTAAATTAAACTCAATTAAACTCAATTAAACTCAATTTTACTAAATTAAAATGAATTAAACTAAATTAAACTAAATTTTACTAAATTAAACTAAATTAAACTAAATTAAACTAAATACACTAAACAGGGGTGATGACCAGCATATTAAGTGCTGCAGTGCATGGTCGAAAAGTATAGGCCTATAATAGCGCTTATCTTATTTAACTGTGCACTACACTGTCGAGCAGCCAATTTAGGCTATTCGAGATTGTGATTACAAAGCGGTAATCGTTGAGCGGGTATTACCTGGGGTGGTTCGTGAATAACCAGCGTGCATCTGCAGTCTGGCTGGACTGTTGTAATACGATGGCGACTGGTTGAGACTGAGGTTTCTCATGTGAAGATCAGAGGGTCCAGTAGGTGGCGTCGCATGCAGGAAGAACATGTCAGCGCTGGCACCGGAAGGTGTCGCTCCGCTGGCTCCTCCGACGCCACCTGCCGACGAGGAAGTAATGGAAGAACAGGAGAAGGAGGTAGACGACGAGGAGGAGGTGGAAGAGGAAGAGGAAGAGGAGATGGGAGAGACGGATGCGGATGTCGGTGGATTGCACTCATCCAGAACCAAGTCCATCGTTCAGTATCTCAAGTGATCTCTTCGATTAGAGAATCCGTCTCAGTCCAACATGTATATATTCCGACGTTTAAACGAAGCCTCGGTCTGTTTGGATCGGTCTGTCTGTCTGTCCATCTGTCTGCCTGTGTCAGTGTATTCGTGCTAAATGGTCAGTTAATCGATGACTTTGAGGTCAAGTTTTGTTTCTGGGTGACTGGATCCGATGAACTTTTCACCATCGGTTTTCGTGGATTCAGCGACAACTGCACGGGATGCCTGTAGAGGTTGACCTTTCTTGACCTGCAGAAGTTGACCATCGGCTCCCTGCGCTGCAGTCGTCACAAGTCAACGATGACAGTGCCTGATGAACGATTACAACGACATAGGAGGAGAAAGAGGAGAGAGGGAAAAAGACCAGCAACCAAAGAGGGAGAGAGAGATGGGTGGAGGCACAGAGGGAGGAAGGGACGGAGGCAGAGAGGGATGGAAGGCGGGAGGGACGGAAGCAGGGTGAGGTCGACAGCTATATGACAGGCGTTCGATTACTTCCTGTCAATGTGGTCACCGATCAGACGATCAGGGATTAGCGATCGAAGAAGAGGTCGTCAAGTCAATCGAAGGGCAAGAGAGACAGACAGACAGAGACAGAGAGAGACAAAGACAAAGAGACAAAGAGAGAATGGGAGAGAGAAAGAGACAGAGAGGGAGAGACACGATATTACAGGCTGTGGGTTCGGTTCTGGTAACTTCTGGATGTCTTTCAGGATGAGTCACGTGACGGGCGTACGTCAGAAGAGGATGACGTCATTCGTCGGAAAGACGTCTGAAATCCGGGTCAATCGAGGTCAGTTGTTACAACAGTGACTGACGACTGCAGTTCTGCAAATAAAGGATTTCAGATAAATTATAGTGCACCTTTTTTGTAACTTTTATCGATTTCATAATTTCAAACAGACAGCATAGCCCCCTCTCTCTCTCTTTCTCTCGCTCTTTCTCTCGCTCTCTGTCTCTGTCTGCCTGTCTGTCTGTCTGTCTCTCTCTCTCTTTATATAGCTGTTTGTCTATTAGCTAATTAATCGACCAGCTAATTGACTAGTTTAATTGCCAATCGATTAGAATTAGAAGTAGCTACTGATATTTGCTAATCGATTAGACTATATCTACTGATATTTGCTAATCGGTTAGAATTAGAATTCTCGAAATCTTGTAGCTAATCGACTATAGAATTAGAACTAGAGCTGTTTGTCTAATCGATTAGCTAATCGATTAGAATCTTATCAACTGGTTAATACTGTATATACATGTATGTATACAACGTTACAAGATTAATTTTTCGCTAAAAGTTCAATACAGAATACTGACTTTAGATACCATAATTATGTATATACCAACGATGTCGTGCAGCTATAGGCATATATCTGTCATGTAAGAAGATCCTCGATCAATTCAGCTCTCCAATTATTTGCTTCTGTTTTTGGCGACGCTCAGTAGGCTATATGATGTTAAGTAAGTTAAAGTAACAAGCTTCTCATGAATCCTATTGAAATGAATTCCTCCCTCTTTAGGCGACAACAAGTCAACAACTCCACAGATTTGATTGAAGGGTGGCTGTTCAATTTTAGTTGGACTGATGTGTATGTATGTATGTATGTATGTATGTATGTATGTATGTATGTATGTATGTATGTATGTATGTATGTATGTATGTATGTATGTATGTATACTATATGTATGTATGTATGTATGTAGGTATACTATATGTATGTATGTATGAGCACTTGTTATAGCACCCCTTCAAGATTTCTACTCAGAGGCGCTCCCGACTACAGCGCGGTCACTGAATCGGAGTTTCACGCCGAAGCGCATGAGCAATTGCGAAGTGGACTTGCGGCGTCTTGAGGTGGATTCGAACCCGCAACCCTTTGGCTGCAAGGCACCGAACATACCCCTACACCACTGCGCCCCACGAGTGTTCATCGTCCAGTATATATGTATACAATACATGTATACAATACATGTTTAATACAATAGATGCATACAATGCACGTATATAATACATGTATACAATACATATATGCTATACATGTATACATAGGCCTAATTCAACTATACACTGCTATACCCGTATACACCACCAAATTTGAGCCCCATCACTTGCAAAATCCTGGCAGGTATACAATATAAAATACAATTATGCTACAAGTGTATGCAGGGGCGTCTATCCTCCTCGAAGTCATTGGAGCAACTTACCCCTCCGCCCCCCCTTCCGTGATACAACATTAAAAAATGTGAACTTCTCCACTTAATTTTCTCAGTAAGGTCTCCCGCCTCCTATTTCTTGGATGAAGCATTTGCTCCAAGGTTTACATGCATCCATGGTGTAGACTGTATACTATAGACCAGGGGTCTCCAAAGTATACGGCCCGCGGGCCACATCCGGCCCGCTAATGCTTTTTATCTGGCCCGCGGAACTCTCCTT
This sequence comes from Aporrectodea caliginosa, assembly GCA_020284085.1. NCBI lineage: Eukaryota > Metazoa > Annelida > Clitellata > Crassiclitellata > Lumbricidae > Aporrectodea > Aporrectodea caliginosa. The sequence goes on from JACEVL010000883.1 coordinate 263,229, forward strand.
GAAGAAACAAACTAAATTGGGAAACTTGAAAATTTTAACGCCGCTGTACTCTGACATGCATATTGCCAAACTCCATGTCGCTGTTTGTAAGGCACTGTGCCTGATATGTAATGACACCATTGCAGTGCTTAAAGAGCACAATATTCGGAGACATTATGAATCCAAGCATTCATCGCATTACTCACAATTCACTGGACAGCTGCGCACCGAGAAATTTTTTTCTTCGGAGTTTTGGCCCGTGGAGCTTTAGAAAGTCAGCAATGTGGCCCCCCGCTGGAAAACTTTGGAGACCCCTGCTATAGACGCCTCTGTTATGTATGCCCTGTGTAGCGCTCGTGAATAAGCTGGTGCCATGCGCTTATCGTTAGAGTAGGCCTATATATAGCGTTCAAGAAGTTTAGAGTTTCCGATTACGACTACGACTGCGCATGTATAGCCAATATACAATATAATGTATATAACTATAAAAATAAAATAAATATATTAATGTATACATATAAATATATACATATAAGTTTATCGATATGCAAATATTATGGGTGGGCATAAACATAGCCTAAACGTGTGACAGCGTATTATATCTACGGATGATAATTATTGTTAACTGTATACTTGCATCATATTTGTCAGAAGAGATCGATGAGGATATAATAAACCATTAAGTCTTCGATCTCCATAAACGTCTAAATCGAACTGATCGACGTAGGCCTATATCGAATGTCGATGTGGACCGATTATCTAAGACAACGATGAAGATAATAATGCGTTGAGGCTTAGCGTTCGTCTGCTATACCCAAGTGAATAGGAGGCGGTGGCCGAGGCAGCAGCGGCTTAAGCCTTAATCTACGGCACCAGAGATCACTTAAAATGACGATAGATGGATGGATCAGTGACGAGATAATCCAGGCTGTCAGTCACCGTCAAAGCTGCTACGACGAGAGACGCGATTGGTGGAGCGTCGTTCAAAGGCGAACGTCGATTGGCTGCAGAGGCTGAGGTGGGCGGGGACAGTGTTGTACGATGCAGGCATCGTCATCACCTCTCTCTCGCTATGTCTGTCTGTCTCTCTCTCGCTATTGCTGTCTGTCTTTCTCTCTCGTTAGGTCTGTCTGTCTATATATCTTCCTCTCTCTCGCTCTGTCTCTGTCTTTGTCAATCTGTCTATCTGTCTCTCTCTCTCTGTGTTGTCTCTCTCTGTCTCTGTCTGTCTGTCTGTCTGTCTCTCTTTCTCTCAAAGAGAAGCATCCGCGTAGATGGCAAAGCAGTACAGTCGCCCACGCAAATACTGAACCATGAAATTCGGGCGAGCAATTTTTCAATATTGCAGTCTGCATTTATAAAAACTGGCCAATAGACAAATTATAAAACAGGACCGTGCCATGAAAACTAAAATTGGGTCATTTGTAAAAGGTCGACCTAACGTTGAACAGGTCTGCATCTATATGTATCCAGGATATAGGTCCACGCCTTTGTAGTTCATCAGAAAATGAGATGTGGACAGATTTCTAAATTTGTATGCTCTCATTGCTCTGCCATGCGTGTGGTTCATCACAGCGCATGCAGTCTGCTTTGCCATCTCCTCCTCCTCCTCCTCCTCCTCCTCCTCTCTCCTCCTCCTCCTCCTCCTCCTCCTCCTCCTCCTCCTCCTCCTCCTCCTCCTCCTCCTCCTCCTCCTCCTCCTCCTCCTCCTCCTCCTCTTTCTCCAAGCATCCGATGGCTGTGCGACCATTTCAGAAGTTGCAATGAATACGCACACCCATACATCCACACACACACACGCACGCGCACACACACCAACACACACATTCTCCGAGGTTCTCCTCCTTCTCTTTCTCCTCCTCCTCCTTCTCCTCCTCCTCTTCCTCTTTCTCCTCCTCCCACTTCTTCCTTCTTCTCCTCTTCTTCCTTCTCCTCCTCCTCTTTCTCCTCCTTCTCCTCCTCCTCCTCCCTTTTCCCCTCCTCTTTCTCCTTCTCCTCTTTCTCTTCCTCCTCCGTCTCCTCCTTCTCTTCATCCTCCTCCTCTTCTTTCTCCTTCTCCTTCTCCTCCTTCTCTACATCCTCCTTCTCCTTCTCCTCCCTCTTCTTCCTCCTCCTCCTCTTTCTCTTTCTCCTCCACCTCTTTCTCCTTCTCCTTCTTTTCTCCTCCTCTTTCTCTTTCTCCTTCTCCTCCACCTCTTTCTCCTCCTCCTCCGTCTCCTCTTTCTCTTTCTCCTTCTCCTTTCTCCTCCTTCTACTCTTTCTCTTTCTCCTTCTCCTCCTCCTCTTTCTCCTCCTCCTCCTTCTCCTCTTTCTTCTTCTCCTTCTCCTCCTCTTTCTCGTCCTTCTCCTCCTTTTCTACATCCTCCTCCTCCTCATCTTCCTCCTCCTCCTCCTCCTCCTCCTCTTTCTCCCTCCTCCTCCTCCTCCTCTTTCTCCTCCTCCTCCTCCGCTTCTTCGTCCTCCTCCTCCTTTTTCTTCTTCTCCCTCCTCCTCCTCCTCCTCCTCCTCCTCCTCGTCCTCCTCCTCCTCCTCCTGCTCCTCCTCCTCCACCTCCTCTGCATGCTATATGGACTTATGACGCGGTTAAATGATTCCAATGCGCTCTACGACGTTTCTCTATATATCCGTTGTTAAGAACAATTTTGCTGTTTTCAATTTTCAATTAAATTCTCAATTTTTCAAATCAATTTCAATTTGATTTTCTGAACCAACATAATACGATTATGACAGTTAATGTAGCAATTTGCATTATTGGTTGCCAAGCATAGGCGGAGACTTGGTCTTGGGTTTGGGGGGGACTGGTGAAGGAGCGGCCGAAGGACGATCGGCGAGGCGCGCAGCGCCGAGCAGGGAGGGGTTTGGGGAGGGGGATGTGACCCCTCCCCATCTAACATTTTTTGAATTTCCACACTGTAATGGTAGCATTTTAAGCTGTCATCTGAACAAAATTGCTCTATAATTTGAGTGCTGATAGGAACCAGCTGTCACTCGTAGCTTTCATGTAGTTTGAGTCGTGTTTGAGTTTGGGGAGGGGTTTGGGGAGGGGGATGTGCCCCTCCCATCTAACATTTTTGAATTTCCACACTGTAATGGTAGCATTTTAAGCTGTCATCTGAACAAAATTGCTCCATTATTTGAGTGCTGATAAGAACCAGCTGTCACTCGTAGCTATTATTATTATATTCATGAAATATTTCAGAAATATTGGGGGATATAAGCAGCTCCGTCCCCCCCACCTCAAGTTTCGGGGGGACCGTCCTCCTGTCCCCCCTAAGTCTCCGCCCCTGTTGCCAAGGGGAGACCCAGAAGGGATGACGAAACCCACTAGTAGGGCCACCTGGTTATTGAGCATAACATGAAGTCACAGTGGCACATGCCGATTCACGATGTTGTTGCCATGGATACAGCAAGTGCTGCTGCAGGTTGTAGGTTGCCGTGTGATGCTGCAACTGATGCGGAATTAGGTGATGCCCGTTGTTGTCCATCGGCGCAAAGGCGTCTTGCGCTCAAACGCTGATGGCTATAGCATCGGTTGATGACAGAGGTATCTGTGGTATACATGCTGCAGGATCCAACGGAGCTTCTGATGCAGCAGCTGCTCGTTCTGGTGCAAGTGATGCTCTTCTTCTTCGATTGGATCCATTCGCCAGATGTCGCTAGACCCACGATGATGACGACGACGATTACGCAATGCACGGGGTTCGTATACTATATAGGCCCTACTTATTTTAATTTAAACGCACGGCCTTATATCTATACAAGTCCTTTATATAAACCTCTGGTAAAATATCGTTATACCATGCACGGGCACTTCTAACTGCACCGCTAAGACACTACTTCCCGCCAGTGGCGTAAATCATGTAAAGGGACAGAGGGGACTGCCCCCCAATTTTTAACTGGAGCCTATATGTCTCCCCTCCCCCCGCGAAAACAATGCAAAATCCCTGCATTAAAACGAGACAGACCAGCTTCTATTCACGTAGGTGAATAATTATGCACTTATCCGTTATGCACGTAAGTCCAGTTGACTGTAATTACTAAGACTAATTGATTAGGCTACTAATCAGCAATTCACTTGTATAGGCTACCTGTCGTCGGTAACTTAAGAACTCCTTAAACACTGGACAGAATTAATAATATTAGGCTCGATTTCGACACCTTTCTAATTGATTCTTCCGACACAATATACACGTCAGTTTCCTTCAATATAGCTATAGTTGTCTCTTCAACGTATCGAAATTGGGCAAATAAGTTCGACGTGAACGGCCCTTGTGGCCAAAAGATCGAGGATAGAATAAAGTTCCAAGTTCTGTGAGACTGTGACTGACTTGATAGGTTGTTTTGTCGGGTCTGCTGTTGTGGGCGGGGACAGTGTTGTAAGCTGCAGGCATCGTCTCTCTCTCTCTCTCTCTCTCTCTCTCTCTCTCTCTCGCTCTGTCTCTCTCTGTTTGTCTCTCTGTCTGTCTGTCTGTCTGTCTGTCTGTCTCTCTCTCTCGCTAGGTCTGTCTGTCTTTCTCTCTCTCGCCTTGCCTTTGTCTTTGTTAATCTGTCAATCTGTCTATCTGTCTGTCTCTCTGTGTGTTGTCTCTCTCTGTCTCTCTCTCTGCCTGTCTTTCTTTCTTTCTTCCTCTCAAAGAGTGGCAGCCGCGTAGATGGCAAAGCAGCAGTCGCCCACGCAAATACTGAACCATGAAATTCGGGCGAGCAATTGATCAATTGCAGTCTATATTTATAAAAACTGGCCAATAGGTAGCAGTATGGGAATTATAACAAAATAACGGGGGTGGGGGTCAGACGTTGATTTATGTGCAGTTTGGGTGTGAAATGTAGACTTTACTATGACACCTTTTTAATTGCTTCTTCCGACACGATATAGGGCCTACACGTCAATTTCCTTCAATCATTGTAGATCTCTAAAGCAAATGGCAATAATTTTGGGTACTTAAGGTTGACGTGAACGGTCCTTGTGGCCAAAAGATCGCGTGTAGAAAAAATAAAGTTCCAAGTCCTGAATGTTCGGGGCGGTTACTGTGTATAGGGACCTATAGAGCAAGTCCTTCACTCACAGTTGCTCAGCGCCATCTATGTTTTGGTCCATGCACATAACCGAAGTATGCAATTATGTAATAATATAAACGCACAGAAATCTCTGTGCCTGCGTGCGTCCCTGCATGGTCTGATGGTGCTGCATGTTACGCTGTTTGCCTTTTATGCTGTTTTCGCCTTCATTGCAATAGACAATATGGCTTACGTCATAATTGCAAACGTTGTCATAGCAACGCGAGATCATGACGTATTGGTCCTTCCACATTTCTATAAGGGGATGGGCATGGACTTCTGTTAATAGTTAGCTATTATTAAGACGTCTATGGTATGGGGATGGGCAATGACGGGTAAGCCACACACGATCGCGGCGATGGACGTACGGGAGGGACGGACGGACGTAGAAGGGAGGGAAGCAGGCACGCACACCAGAAAAGTACGGGGAGGGAGGGAGGGAGACAGTGGAGAGGAAAGCACGCTCGAATACCACACACGATTGCCGTGAGGGACGTACGGGACGGTCGGACGGATGTAGAAGGGAGGGAAGGAGGTATGGACGGAAGGGATGGACGGCAGGAAAGTACGGGGAGGGAGGGAGGGAGGGAGGGAGGGAGGCAGGGAGGCAGGGAGGCAGGGAGGCAGACAGTGGAGAGGCAAACACGCTCGAATACTGCGTGGGGTCGCTCGAGACTGGCGCAGCTAGCGAGTAATAATACCCTTAAAGGTCGTGTGAGTGATAACGAAACCGCTAGGAGTCGCTCGAGACTGGCTCAGCCAGCGAGTGGCTACCGTAAGAGGGCGCTTGAGTGAGAACGACACTGATAGGGGTCGCTCGAGACTGGCGCAGCCAGCGAGTGGCTACCGTCAGGGCCGGTCTTAGGCACAGGCAAAGCAGGCAGTTGCCTGGGGCGCCACAATCTAGGGGGCGCCATTTTCACAAAAAAGTGTTTTATCAGTCTTATGTCTTTCACTTTTTAAGCCATTTTTACAATTAAAATGATTGTTTTCAGATTAAATCAAAACTTTTGCTTATAGAGCAAATTTAAAGTAAAATTATTGATTTCATTTCACCTGTTAAAGTACTTCAATTTCAGACACCACACAAATTTTACTTTAGCTATTAAAATTCAATTATTTTACGCGTGTCTGTACTCTATAGTTTGTGTCTGTAATAGACCTGACCGTCCGTAGGCCTAAATCTGATACTGACATAGACTACACAGTGACATCTTTCGACTGGGTTTTAGCGTCGGAAATTATTTTAAATTTCTTTTATACAACAATGACGTAGGAATAGGCTACATTTGAACACGTTTATTGAACATATGACATAAAATTACATCGCAGTAGAAGTTGGATGAAAATTAATAACGCCGCAATAGAAGTTGGATTAAAATTAATCAATGCACAATAGAAGTTGGGCGCAATGGAAGTTGGACGACAATGAATAACAGCACAATAGAAGTTGGATGAGATTCGGCCAACGTGCCGATTGCTACCTATACTCACACTAATGGGTGAATATAATTTCTGACGCTAAAACCCGGTTTTACCAATCACTTTAGAGTTTTGATCTTATTAAATTGAAATTTTAATTTTAAAATTATGTCAAACCCTATGAAGCGTCAAAAGTTATCGGGTGCTCAGAACTGTAAGAAAAACAAGAATCAGAAGTTAATATCAAAAAGCAAAAATTAAGGTTTTCCAACTATTTAAACAAAACTGGAAAAACTTTAGCTGTTACTGTTAGTGTTAGTGCCCAGGAATGAGCTAGTAGCCTATACTTCCTAATATTGCAGGTATTTGCTTAAATTGCTTTCAGCTTTATTGTGTTTGATAAACTAAAACCTGATGGAGAAAAGCAACAGGCAGAAAAAGATGTATGATTACTTCAACAAATATTTTTTTAATAAATATTTTTTTAATAAATATTTTTTTCTTTCGAATTATTTTGTTATTCGAAGTGTTTTTGCTTTTTACAATAATTTCCCCGAAAATTCAAATTATCCGGATTAAGTGTACTAATTGGAAATAATAATAAATAACTCAGTTGAGCATAATGTTCTGGCTGGTTCTGTGGTTCATCACTGGGTTGTAACGTGGGGTGGGCAGTGGAGTGGGGATCAGAGGGCGCCAAATGTATACTTTGCCTGGGGCGCCATTTGGGCTAGGGCCGGCCCTGGCTACCGTAAGAGGCGCTTGAGTGAGAACGACACTGATAGGGGTCGCTCGAGACTGGCGCAGCCAGAGTAGTCTCTGTTAGAGGGCGTTTGAGCGAGAACTACACCGTTAGCAGAAGAGAGGCAGGGCAGGGGAGCTGGAGATTTTAATTTAAACTGTCGAGTAGATTTAAATTTGCGTCTAAAGAAAGTCGGTAGGTGGCGCTGCTATCAACTTTAAACCGTCGCGTAGAATCAAATTGGTGTGTGATAAAATTTGCGCTGCACGATAGTCTTTAGGTGGAGCGTGCGAGCTCCCTAAACTTAACCGTCTTAGGACGGGCAAACATCTAGTATGAACATAATTATAAGGAGTTGTCTTCCATATGCATTGAAAGACCCTGCATTAAAACGGGACAGACCAGCTTCTATATGCACGTAAGTGAATTATTATGCACTCATCCGTTATGCGTTATACACTTAAGTTGCATCGACTGTAGGCTAATTACTAACACTAATTAATTACTAATCAGCAATTTTCTTGTCCCTGTCGTCAGTAACTTAAGAAGTCCTTAAACACTGGACAGAATTAATATTATTAGGCTCGATTTCGACACCTTTTTAATTGCTTCTTCCGACACAATATACACGTCAATTTCGTTTAATCGGTAGCGAATCCCTCAACACAGGACTATGTTATTTTGGCAAATAAGGTCGACGTGAACGGCCCTAGTGGCCAAAAGATGGAGGATATATAGAAATAAAGTATAATTATATATATATCAAGTTCTGTGACTTGTTTTATCGGGTCTGCAGTTCTGAACTTTGGAAGGAGGGCAATATCAAATACAGTTGTATTGCATTGTATCAAATACATTACTACACGGTGGTTCAATGAAAAGTAAGTCAAACTTTGTATTTCATATGAGTAGGCTACTTCTTACATGAAAACAGTATTTAATATTTTTGTGAAGAAACTCTCAGTAGTATGGTTTGATTATTTAATTAAAGAATATGTTCAAAATATCCTCCTTCTGCTTGCACGCAAGCCTGGAGGCGTTGGCGCCATTGGACAACGTTTTCTTCAGTGCGCGATGACCTTCGTCTGCCACTACCAATGACGCGGTCGACGGACCCTAATTTTTCGAAGCAATTTATCTAATCCGCTTCTGGTCCAATGCTTTTCTGGAAACGCTCGTAGAAATTGACGGCTGCTGTAATTCTTGGATACCCTCAAACCTTTTATCATGTGTAAATTTTCTTTACTAAAAGGCATTTTCCCGGAAATTGCTAGTTTCTTGTTTATGTTTTCTATCGTATTATCGTCTGCTTTTTTGATTAGGAAATATAAACCAAAAGTCATTAAAATAAAAAAAGTAAGTATGTGCATATTTTTATTTAGAAAATATTATTAATACAATATAGTTCAAGTTTTAATATTTGTTTATAACGTTTGGCTTACTTTTTATTGAACCACCGTGTAGCAGTTAAAACACTTCTTAACTATACTTTCAAAATAAGTAGGGGTCTATCTGGCTTTTCTTCTTTCGTGTGCTCCGTTTTCCCATTAGGGGCCTATACAGTGTTTTAGTTGTCAAAAACTAACTGGGGGGTCGAAAATTTTGCAGATTTCGAAAGTACACGATCACAGGTCTAAATTAAATTTTCATGTTGTTAATATGAAACAACTGACGACTCATGAGATATCTTAGTTTCTTCTTTAAATTTATCTATTTGACATAACAAAGAAATTACATAATCATAGGGGCGTAGCCAGGAAAAAAATTTCAGAGGGTGTTTTAACTTTTAAGTTTTCGGGGTTTTCCATTGGAAATGGTCGTATTTTTCTACATATTTAGTTTTTAATAACATAATGCATTTATTTGGGGGTTGAACCTGTAAAACCACCCCCTAAAAACGCCCATGCAGGATCACATATATACAAAACACCTGGTTTTTGGAAAGTAATTCAATAACACAAACCATAATGCATAGATTCTTACACTATATATCCGGTAGTTTACAAAAATAATTTTGGACTATGTTTTGTAATTTCTTTTTTCTTTGGTAACCCAGTGGCTTTGTCCAAAGCACCATGTCTGCCAGCTTTAAGACAAGAAATAACATATTTTTCTTCATTCCATGCAGTAAGAGGTGGACCATTGATGCCAATCATCAACAGATCATTCACTGAACTCAACAGAAGCCTGTTTCTTCCCCTAGTGTGACATAAATTCATCTGACTGAATCCTCTTTCACACTCAGCAGATGAAACAGGTATAGTAAGTAAGTATATCCTTTATTATACCAATTGCTAACCGCATTTTGGTTTACAAGAGAATCACATTTATGTGTTGGGCTAACCTAACATGTCATAAAAGTGTTGGTGTGCTATCTATCCTCGGCATTAAACGCATGCGTAAATCATCCACAATATAAATGTTTTACGTGCCAGAGTGTCCGCTTGTGGTATTACCCTATTGTGGGCTTTTGGGCGCAGTAGGTATGGGGTCTGTTTTTATAGTGTTTTATCTGGGGCAGCAGTCCGTGTAGAATGTGCGATGGGTTAACTTCCAACAAAGTAATAAGTGGCTGCAATTTCTGCCCAAGCATTAAACTATCGCTCTTTTTAAGCATAGAATATTCAAGCAAAACATCAGCTGCTTCAGAATTAGGCCTACTCATTCCAAACTCTACTCAATGCAATATGTCTTTCTCCACACACTAAATAGCCTCAACCATGTGCTCGAACTATAGCATAAGAGGAAAAGGAAATAAACGTGTTACAGAAATTGGCTTTCACCTTAATTCTGTAGGCTGGTTCTCCGCTCTCAGTCACAAACCATAACAGTAAGTAAGTAACTAATTTACTTAAAAGTAAAGGCTATAAAATTATATTCTTTTGTACTTGATGACAGAGCAACAGCCGGGGGGGTCAAGACCTAACCCCCCAGCATATTTTCAGGTACTTAGCTGAGGGGGTTAGAAAAAAAACTAGGGGGTTGAACCCCCCCCCACCGACAACTAAAACACTGGGCCTATAGCTGTATACCTTCCCACTTTCACCACTATAGTATATAGCTATATAGCGACGATTTCCATCGCATATACATTATACCACCATCCCTTCTCCTCGGCTTGACCTGCATGCCGGGGTTCTGACCTGGCACCAACGCAGACCAACCAGCTTGGCTATTGGGGACTAACTCCCGGGACTTGATCAATATATAAATAACCCCGGCGAACAGCTTATGTTATGTTGCGTGAATAGGCCTAGTCTCTGTTTTAGTGCATCGCCGAGTAATTCTTCCTCAAGGGCAGTGTTTCCGTTAAAAGGTCCAAAAAGAGGACGTATTTACGCCCTGACCTAGAATTTGTTTGGACGTATAGCTCATGTATTTCGGCTATCACACCAAAACTTTTTTACGTTTTTGACGTTTTTGACGGGGGTAAAAACGGCCATTTGGGCGTTAACGGAAACACTGCTCGAGGGCTTCCTCTGAAATGCTGCACGCGAGTGGTCAGTGCATGTATATATATAGACGGATAACTTGTATACAAACAAGATCATCGATATTGCAGCATTTACATTACATTACATTGCTCTTCATTTAGCCTACTTCTATTGTTGCTGATGTTTCCTTGAAACAGCAGTCCAAAGAAATATCCGCTGTGAGAATTAAATAATTTCGATGTACTATATAGGTTCATATAGACTCCGAAGACAATGGATGAATTAGCGCTATTGTTCGTCAAAGGCGGAAGTTTAGACAGGAAGAAGCGGTGGCGCTGTGTTTGGCCGATAGCAAGGACTGCATGGACACAGGACCCGACACAGTTGTAGAGAGACAGGGACAGACAGACGTAGAAAGACAGAGACACCACGCAGGCAGGCACCCAGATAGACGAGGCATTAATTGTCTGACCTACCTCTTCCTCTTCTTCCTCCTTTCCCTCCTCTTCCCTCCTCCTCCTCTCCGTCGTCGTCCTCCTCTCTCCGTTTCTTATCAGCCGAAACCAGACTAATGTTGCCACTGATGCTGCTGCTGATGCGAGGTCTTCTTCCTCCGTCTCTCCTTCGCTCACTGTGTCTGCGATGATGAGATCGGATACGGAGGCTGCTGCAGAGAGGGATGAGCGTCGAATATTATGGCACTCCCGATGCCGTTGACGATAACGCCGCTGCTGCTGCTGCTGCTGCTGATGCAGGAGGCTGATGAAGCAGGTGGCAGGGATGCTGCGGCGATGCTCGTTCTGTATATCAGAGACGGCGACGCTGATGCTGCAGACGAGCTGGTGATGCGACGGTTGCAGAGGCTGCGGTTATCAGTGAAAAACACATTGCATCTTTCTCTTTATCTGACTCGCGCAAATGCCGTGATGGATGGGCCTTCTCTGTCGCCCAGACCTCTGTCTCCGCCTTCGCCACGGCCGCATCCCGCGTCCCTCACCGTCCATCTCTGTGTCTGTATGGCCGTCTGTCTCTCTGCCTACGTCTGCCTTGACTCGTTCTCATTAATCGCTATCTCTGCCGTCCACATCGTTGGCTGGCGTGGGTGGTCACTGGCGTTGGGCTGATTTCGTCGCCGAGGCACGCCAGTGGTCGGAGCATCTTCACCAGGCGCTGTACCCGACGACAAAATCAATGACGTTGATGACGTCTGTGATGTATGCCCATCCAATGGCTCAACGCCGATTCCTATCGGACGATAAGCCCCCCTTCTGGCTTGACTGAGCGAAGCGTACATCAGCCATAGATAGGCCTACTTGTATACAAAGTCTCTTTATGCTATCGTTCTCTAATTCCTTCATTCTACATGTGTACAAATGTGCGTATTTATAATATGTGTGTACGTATACGTTAGTATGTATAGGTTCCATATATGAGTGCATGAATGTAGGTCCTATATCTACGTGTATAATACTGTATATATAATTATGCTTGTTTGAATGCATGCATGTATACATTCCCCGGAACCATCGCGATGTATATATCGCGCGGCCGTTAAGCCCTCAAGTCGAAACCAGTCGCTATATACGACTGCTAATGACTTCATTCACTTAAGACTTTGCTTATTGTTTTAATCGCGTTTTCCGAGTTTCCGTTTTTGACAAAGATATCAACAGCAGAACAGGAGCAACGTTTGCATATAATAGCCTAACATTCGAGTCAGAGTGCAACAGATCCAGAATATAGGTCAATATATGGATCGGTAATCATATCGGTTAGTAACGTTAGTTAGGTCCCAAACAGACTGAAACTATACATCAAGCTCATTAACTGTCTTTAATTGTGATAACTAACATAAACATAACAATGTGCCATGGCACGGTGGCCGACTGGTTAGAGCGGTTGACCTGTAACGCCGAGAGTACGGGTTCGATCCTCGTCTGGAGTGCATGGTTACTGTGTATAGGGACCGTGAGCAAGTCCTTCGCGCACAATTGCTCTGCGATATAATTGCATCTGCGCCAACGAGGTGTGTGCACTTCTGAGCTTTTGGCCACGTTTGGAAGAAGGGCGATATCAAAGGCAGTTGCATTGTATACTGTAATTATTTTACAAGAATTTGAAAACTGATGTTCTCTATCGCCGTATACGTTGGGCTGGGAGCGCCTCTGAGTAAGTTATCTTGAAGGGGCGCTATATAAGTCCTCTGAATGAATGAATGAATGAATGTGTCATGATTTCATGTTTTAGTTTATTTAAATCAATTTTAGGCCACGAGCAATGACTCGTTACATTCAAGGAAATCACGACCAAGCCGTATGACTCTGCAGACATGACCGGATTCATTGGCCCATTATGAATAGCGTATATATATATGTGTGTATGCCTATCAGCTAATCTAATGACCTATTGACCTTTAGACCCCTATATATAGAGGAAAAGAGCCCCGGAATTGAACGGCAACAGAGTTAGAAAGAGACAGAGAGAAGAGACAGACAGACAGCGAGAGGAAGACAGAGACAGAGCGCGAGTTGGATGAGAAAGAGAGAAGGATGTGCAGACAGCTCTTTGTCATATATTATGTTATAACGTTACTTATATAGGCAACTGAGGCACTGAGCGCTTTAGCGTTTGATGGAGATAGAGGAAGCGGAGGGACCGAGGAGAAGAAGGAAGAAGGAGGAGGACTATGAGGAGGAGGAGGAGAAGGGGAGGAGGTGGTGGAGCATGAGGATGAGTAGGTACCTAGCGGGGAGGAGGAGTGAGAAGGAGGAAGAGAAGGAAGAGGAAAAGAAGGAAGAGAAGGAGGAGGAAGAGGAGGATGAATTTATGGAGATGGAGGAGAAGGAGGAAGAGCACTATAGGATGACTAGGAAGAGGAATGGGAAGAAAAGGTGCAGGGAGAAAATGAGGATCACGAGGAGTAGGAGGAGAAGAAAGAAAAGAAGAACAGAAGGAGGAGGAAGAGAAGGTAGAGGAAGCGGAGGAAGAACAGAATGAGGAAAAGAAGGAGGGAGAGAAAGAAGAGGTACAGGTGAAGAGGAGGAGGAGGAGAAGGAAGGAGAAGGAGGAGGAGGAATAGGAGGAGGGGAGTGACCAGAGACAGAATCCAATCATGATCGTTGACGAGATACATGCATCATCAGCAATGCATCGATGTCGGCCACGCAGCCTCCGTATCTCGATGACCGATTGAACGCCATCACAATCTCCTTCTCCTCCTCCTCCTCCTCCTCCTCCACCAGCAGCTGATGATGGGAACGGGTGAGGATGATGGAGGAGGAGGAGAAGGAGGAGGAGGAGGGGAAGGGAGGAAGAGGAAGACGAGGAAGAGGAGGAAGAGGAGGAGGAGGAGGAGAAAGAGAGGAGGAAGAGGAGGAGGAGGAAGACGAGGAAGAGGAGGAAGAGGAGGAGGAGGAGGAGGAGAAAGAGGAGGAGGAAGAGGAGGAGGAGGAAGAGGAGTAAGGAGGAAGAGGAGAAGAAGGAAGAGGAGGAGAAGGAAGAGGAGGAGGAGGAGGAGAAGGAGGAGATTCCTGGATTCATTGGCATTCAATGGCCAAACGCCGATTACTGACGGCAGAATCTCAGTGGCGGTGCACATGAGGAGAGGGAGAGAGAGGAAGAGCCGCTGCTGAGATAGTTGCCATGGAGACAGCGATACGTTAAGGTTGAGGAGGAAATGATTGATGATCGGCGACCATCAGAGATGAATGGCTGTTGTGAAATCGTGACTGTTCATTCTCGTCGCCCTCCTTCCATGCATAGTCCATGGTCTCATCATGATCACGAGGCACCGCTCATGCAACGCGTCTATATGCTCATCCCATGCATGTAGATTGTAGAAGCGTATGGATGTCGCGAACGCCTCACTTTAGGTGTCAATATATATATATATATATATATATATTTATATATATATTATATAATATATATAACTTTAGGTGTCATTATATATACATCACTGTGATATTGTATATATAATATATATATAAGCATGTATATATATATAACATGCACATGTTGGAAGAACGAGTGCACTGGTCCATCAAATGCGGTTGTGTGCATTAAGCCGTATAAACTGATAAAGAGTTCGCCTCACAGTGGCTCAACAAAACCAACTGTGGTGCAGCATGAAGATGTGTGTGTGTGTTTGTGTGTGTGTGTGTGTTTGAGTGCGTGTTAGTGTGTGTGTGTGTGTTTGTGTGTTTGTGTGTTTGAGTGCGTGTTAGTGTGTGTGTGTGTGTTTGTGTGTTTGTGTGTTTGAGTGCGTGTTAGTGTGTGTGTGTATGTGTATGTGTGTGTGTGTGTGTTTGAGTGCGTGTTAGTGTGTGTGTGTGTATGTGTGTGTGTTTGTGTGTGTGTTTGTGTGTGTGTATGTGTGTGTGTGTGTGTGTTTGTGTGTGTTTGTGTGTGTGTGTGTGTGTGTTTGTGTGTGTGTGTGTATGTGTGTGTGTTTGTGTGTGTGTGTTTGTGTGTGTTTGTGTGTGTGTGTTCAATTCAATTCAAATTGCTTTATTGCAATCAAATTTTTACAGTATACTGTAAAGAATGTGAAGTAATAAAATACATTGGCGACAAAGGGAGACCTATAGACGGGATGGAGATCCCGCTAGGGAGGGTCACCCAGATAGCAATTTGCCGAGAAATTTTCAATCCAAATATTTAAAAAAATGAACCACTTGGTGACTTCTGCGCAACAAGGATTAAAGAAACAAGTGATAAGATGTTCCTTAACTATACAAGCAGCTTTCATGTGAAATGGGGTATAACCCGGTATTGGGGAAGAAATGATTTTGGGTGTTTTTTTCAAAGAGTGCAAACACTTCTACGCCATGATTCGAAACTACAAGAAATTTAGGCTAACTCAATCTTTGGTATGATAAAATTGGTCAGTAGAAGCAGGGTGAGAATTGTCTGGGGGGGGGGGTTCAATCCCCTAGTCATTCTTAGAATCCCATAGTAAAGTCTACATTTCACACCCAAACTGCACATAAATCAACGTCTAACCAGTGGCGTAACGAGGGGTTTCTGCGCCCGGGGGCAAAGTTTAAAGAGTGCGCCCCTTCATAATTTTCTAGTTGACTGTTAATCGTTCGTATCATAGGTCTAGTATTATAATAATACTGGGTAACAGTGTGTACTAATTTAATACAATTGCATATATGATATAGTTTCCAGATTTTATTCAATGTTTTTTCTCTGTAATAAGTAATGCAACATATTAACTTGGAAACGATTTTTATATACGAAAAGACAAATTTAAAGAACAGAGAGGTCAGTGGTGAGTAATAGCTTAGACTTGTTTAAAAGGTTCGCTATTGTAAACCGACTAGTAGGCCTAACATATTGTCATAATTGTCTTTTAAGAGCCAAAGATTAAGAAAGGCTGAGAAACTGCTACTGGAAACAAGCTAATTTTTCTGGTTTTTGCAGATGCAAATCCATCTATTAATTTGTCAAAATCGAGTTGATCAAGGTTCGAAAACCGTTCAGAACTGTTACACTACATTACAATGCATCGTTGGCCTATATCTATATATTTTCATCTATTTTATCTCGGCTATGTTCTCATAATTACGTAGTTATTGGTTCAGTTGATCTTTGGGGGTGGGGGCGCTAGATTTATAACTTGCTACTTCGCTGACTATTCTTGCCACATTTTAAACTGAAAATCAACTTGTGCTTATTTTAAATTTACTATATTTAATTATTTAATTTAATAATACAATTTCTGTTGCATAGTACTTAACACTCAGGGCTAATTTTGCGCCCCCAAGGTGCTGCGCCCGGGGGCGGCCGCCCCCTCTGACCCCCCTCGTTACGCCACTGCGTCTAACCCCCCCCAGTTATTTTTACAATTCCCATACTGAGTAGAAGCAAAGAATGCTGAGGTTAAACAATTAATTGGTTAGCCTATAGGCCACAGTTATAGAATACTAAATCCATGTATACAGAATCCATATCTAAGACAAGACAGAACAACTGGAGAAAGTGAAAAGATCTATAGAAATCACTGGGGTTATACAGGATTTGAATTATGAAGAAAGGTGGGGACTAATAACGTTAGAAAGAAGGAGGAGCAGAGGAAACCTGCATGGAATCTTCCACCAGTCGCGTTATGTATACCTGGACATTATAAGGCTATATGGGGTCGTCCATATATTATGTCAACAAAATAGGGGGGAGGGGGTTTGGAAAAGTTTGACAGTTGTTGACAAGGGGGGAGGGGGTTCGGTACAATTTGACGTCAACAAATTTTTTTCCAATGAATCAACACAGACCCTTCAAAATGGTAGCGAAAACATTAAGTAATGCTAAAAATTTATAAAGTGCTTAATGTTTAATACTATGTAATACTAAAATGCTGGTAATAAACTAAACTCATATATTTTGAAATTCGATATTGCATTTTTTAATGTAAGAAATTTGAAAACATGATTCTACATGTATTGAGCCATTTTGTTTCTTTTTTGTAGGGGGGCGGTTTCTGGGATTGTTGACATAATTTTTAGGGGGTCCGTCAATGTTTAACTGTTGTTGACAAGGGGAGGGGTCAAAAACTGCCTAAAATTTGTTTACATAATTAATGGACGACCCCTATAACCGGGTTATTTGATTGGTACTGACCGTTCCACTGGGTTGACCCACCAATGTCCTCCGACAAACAGCGGAGGTATTGATCTAGCAATTGAGAGAATATGTTAGCGAGGATGTGTTGATGGAAAGTTGATTCAAAGTGTGAACATAATTAACTCCTCCCAATGATAACAAGCTCACCAACGGTGTTCTTAAAGTTTCGAGCGATATTCAGCCTATAATCTTGTGCTTAGATAACTAAAACGATTAAACAAGTGCTGCGTACGATTTGATATTTTACTGAAACGTCACCTCTTTGGGTTCAGGCATAACAAATGATCCATTTCTAGAAACTATACGATAAAGATCAGAGCAGAACGTCCTAAAATAAAAGTGCACGTACCAGAAAATAACGAAATTTCTAGTTCAGTGAATTGTGCAAATGAATGTTCAAGGTATATATAGAACACTGCATGGTTTTCAACACAGTAGTTTTAAAGTAGGTGGGCCTATATATGCCTACATGCATAGTATAGTAGCTATATAATAAATAATAAGTATACGACCATTACCTATAAACACGACATGTTCAAATATATATATACAAATTATCCCCAACGTCAACATCCTTTAGATTGCTAGGTTCTAATCTTCCGAAATTCGGAAGATGCTTAGTAAACTGTCGCCCGAATCAAAAATACACTGACTTAGCATCTCGTTCTTCTCGCTATTAAAATAGGCTGCATGGAGATACATGGACTCGTCCGGCGGCTGACCATCTAAACCCAAGACATTGAACTCGGAGTCTAACAGCTCCATTCCTGTGGCTGGCTTACTTATCAAAATTCTACCATGCCTGTCGGCAAAACTGACGCTGCTCCCTTCACCAAGTGATGACACATATTGCCGTTGAATTTTCCCATTCGTATCGATCTCCGTCAAAACTCTTTCAAGCCATTCGCCGTTAACAGAAGCCAATACAAGGTTTCCATTTGATTTTTGAATTACGCTGTCTATCTGTGGGAACCCATAAATATCAGCACACAAAACCAAGGAACCATTCGCATTATAAATGCTTACAGCGACCGGATCCTGTCCGTGCGACACAGCCAGCTTTCCATTTTGTGCTACTGTCAGAGTAGAAACTGGCAGCCTAAGATCACTAATCCATGGTAAAATGTTAAACTGGTGCTCATCATCTTTCGTAATACGTAAAACTGAAGGGCATTCCCACTCCATATTTAGGCATAGTACATAGACGCAGTTTGACACGTTGCAAGCTTCTATATCCATCGGACACTTTTCTGGTAGCGCTATGTCATCTTTCATCTCTTCCATTTTGTTGCGGTCGAACACAGCAACCTTGCTTGGATCTTGATAGTCTTCACTGTAGAGCATAAATATTTCATCCTTCAGTATTGTGACTTTCAAAATCTCACAGTCGTACCAGTATTCTTGCAAAATTTCCAAACGAATCGTCTCCTGAGCTAAAAAAAATAATAATATTACTATTCTTTATAAATTGCGCAAACGAAGTGATATGCATTAAACAAAATGTCCTGAAAAGGTTGCTTGCATTTATCAAACGTAGGCCTATACATGAGTTAGTAAATTGACAGCAATATATGCTATACATTCTACACGAAACGTGAAGTCAGCAATGTTGGAGCGTAAAAACTTGTAACGTGAATACGGACCATGCAGCGTATATGCCGTTTGTTCATTAATTATCTGCATGGAGCGAAATGTATAGGTCTATAGGTTGGAGACGTATACCAGTTGAAGAAATTAACAACCGGTGTTTGAAACAGACCAACTAATGCATTATAGCAAATTAAACTGAGCAACAGTCCATGAAATCAAATCTCATGCAGCCCAATGACTTCTATACAGTGCAGTTTTAAAAATGCCAAAAGCAACAGTGGGAGTTGGCATGGGCGACCGCACATAGAGGCAAGAGGCGCCCCCCCCTGGAAAATTGATACCTATTTTTAACAACATCTTTTCGGTGTTTGACAAATTTCTTCGCACTGAAGCACGAATTTAAAACAAGATAATCGTCTCAGCAATATCCATTCAAAATTAGTTGGGAGATTGTTTCAATTTTACATTTAAAAACCTCTATGAAAAATACCCATGTTCTTAATTTCCTGTTTTGCATTTTTCAAGCTCTTGCTAAAAGATTTAACTGTGACCATTGTGTTTTGCCCCCTCCTGCAAAAATATCTGCGGGCGCCCATGGCAGTTGGTTAGAGCGCTTGGCCTGTAACGCGGAGAGCACGGGTTCAAACCTTGGTCGAGGAAGTTACTGCGTATACATGCAGGGACCTAGAGCAAGTCCTTCACTCACAATTACTCAGCGCCATCGAGTGATGCTTGATCATTAGATGGTGGCGCTTACGTAACCGTTCTAGATGCTAATTGTTTATGTATCCGGACAATTTTTGTATCACCTGAGGGATCATATCGACCTCGGGTAAAAAATAATAATAATAGGCTAACATTCAATGCCGTATAGCCTTCAGGGGCACTTTCGCACAATGCACCGGGGACGAGGACCACTAACTCCAGATTGATAGCACACCTTAGGACTGGCGGACTCGCACTGCTGTGATGTCTCTGTTTGTCTGTCTCTGTCTCTGTATCTGTCTCTGCCTCTCTGTCTCTCTGTCTCTCTGTCTCTGTCTGTCTGTCTGTCTGTCTGTCTGTCTGTCTCTCTCTCTCTCTCTCTCTCTCACACACACACCCACACTCACACAGACACACACACGCGCGCGCGCGCACACACACACACGCATGCAGTCTCCGACCAGCGGATTCCCAACCAGAATCAAGCGTTCACATGCTTAGAATTTCAGTATATATTCTGCAGAGGCAAGCTAGAATTCATTGAGAACGTGCACTTATCCTACAGCTGTTGATAAAATCGACAGAACAAAGACATCAAAAAGAGAACGCTTTCTATGCCCTGTCGATGAGAAGATCCGGCAGAAAGGCAGAGGCCTAAGTCACTCGTCAAAACATCCTCAGGTTAAGAGAAATAATGTCGGTAACATGTCGGGGGCCCGATAGCGCGTTGGGCAACATCTGGCGTAGAGAGCGAGAGGTACCGAGTTCGAGCCCCGTTAGGGCGGATATGCTTTGTAGGCTGCTATTAGCGCCGTTGTATTGCAGGCTGTCTGTTCTGTTAGTAGTTAAGATTTATGTCTTCTGTCATTTGCGTTCTTGTGAATCGTTTCAATTGCATAACTGTAAACTGTACCTGTTGCGATGTGTCAACCGGATTGTTTCAATAAAGGAAGAATTATTATTACTATTATTATTAACACTTCATATTAAGAGTCATGAGTGATCTAAACATTGACCTTAACTCAATTTCCAGTCTAGTTCTTCGTTTGCACAAAATAATGCTAATTTATTTTTTTCAAGAACTAACCAGTGCCGTCTAATATTCTGTGAACTTCATTTAGAAATGCGTTGGTCGTAAGGATGCCGCTCCAATGCAAACTGACATTTTTAAGTCTGTTTATCACAAGATCGGCTTTTTCTTTCCACACACTTTTGACCAGCTTCATATCCTTCACTTCCATGGCTACGGCTCTAACCAGGATACGTTCCAGTAGCTGGATCGGTAGATCTTGAAGCTATACAGGTATAATAAGTTAAAAGATAATACAGAACGGAATAGAATTAACAGGATTGCTAACATGTCTGTATAGATTGAAACGCCACCTTCTATATACTGCAAACCAGTGAGGGATGCGACACATTATTTTAGCCATATTTGGTGCTTTCGCGTCAAGTAATAAATAGCATTAAGTGATAGTGGCTGAGGGATAGTGTATAGTGGTTAGCGTGCTGGGCCGTCAATCGAGAAGTCGGGGTTCAAATTCTCGCCAGGGAATAAATTTGGTTCAAGATTTCTGCTCCCCTGCACCTCTATATATATAGCCAACTCATCTACAACCGGTACACTGACTATACACTGTCGGTGGGAAGATGAGACGGCGAGGGAGAGGCTAAGAAAATGAAGTCGCTAACGCTTCATACACATGGCTGCCTCTCAGGGAACTGCTCTGTTTCTTCTTCTTTAGTGTTTTCTTAAGGGTTTAGGATTCTTCAGAATTTGACTAAACCGTACTTTTCAAGCGATCGCAAAGATTGGATCCAAGCAAAACGTTTAACTTTCATTTATGATGCTATATGTAACAAGACTCGTCTGTGTCAACCTGCTTTTATGATTATATAGACGAATACTGACTGACTGACTGACTGATTGATAGATAGATAGATAGATTGATTGATTGATTGATTGATTGATTGATTGATTGACTGCCTAACAGACTGACTGACTGACTGACTGACTGATTGATTGATTGATTGATTGATTGATTGATGTAGCTTACCGTTTTGTCGCTCAATGAGGTGAGTTTTGCACGTTTAGCATTTTCTTCATCATGGAGTAGGCCTACTGCTATAGAAGAGAAATGAATGTATTTATGTTAAAATACAACTACTGGCCTCGATAATTGTATAAAATTTAGTATTAGGAGAGTATACTGAGACTATATAATATAGACACACGTGCAAAGAGCTATATAATTATATAGACCTCGTGTGCTTTTACGTTCTTTACTGAATATGCATAAATAAACGAAGACAATGCTGTAGGGTTTGGCTTTATATGGGCTATAGTTCTGACTAACAATACCAATGTTTCATCACAGGAAACTTCTGGTATACCGTATAATAATACTAGCCTAGTTCTGAAATCACCATGAACTATAAAGCGCTCTATTAAAGACTTCCTTGCATCAACTTACAATCTGAGCCTTTATTCGTTTGTTCGTCTTTATAGGCTTCAGCTGCTGTTCGTTTCTTCGGCATAGTATAAGGCAAGCAGTAGGATCTGCAGAACAAACGTTGCTTCTCTTGCCACAACCAACGTAAATAATGCAAGAAACACTAAATGGATGTATACATACAGTACGTTAACACTGTGGAAATCGAAAGATAGGAACAGAATTAGGTTAACTGGCAAACGTTAACCGCCTATAGATCAAAAGTTTTAAGCGAATTGCAAAATTTGCAATTCGAAGTAAATAGACTTAAATTAAACATGCAGTCGAAGCGAACGAATCTTATTAACGATTGATGACGTATTGTTGCCATTGTGACGTCACCCAGTGGTGTAAAAATAATTGTTACCATTGTGACGTCACACAATGGTGTCAAAGGATTATTGTTACCATTGTGACGTCACACAATTGTGTCAAAATTATTGTTACCATTGTGACGTCACACAATGGTCTCAGAGGATAATTGTTACCATCGTGACGTCAAACAATGGCGTCAAAGGATTTTTGTTAACATTGTGACGTCACACAATGGTGTCAAAATTAGAAAATCATTGCAATATTATAAATGAATAACAATAGTTTCTAGACCTTATAAGGACCATTATTTTTACCCTTACTTTAACTGTATGCAGACAGTGACGTCTTCACAGCATTGTTGGTCCTGGACAAAGTTTCAATTCTGCCGATCGTGGGGGTCACGCACGCAGTAATTTTTATCTGGTCATTTTTATTTGGGGGCCCATAGAATCGTGGAGTCCCTGGCGAGTATGACAGGTCTTAGGTTTGGTACCCGTAGAAATTACGGGTTGCCTGCATGCAGTGGCTTCTATCCCCCCTAAACAACCGGGCTCAATCCCTCCGCTTCCCCCCTCCTGAGCCGGACCTCCCTCTCTCTTGCCGACATGAGTTTTAGCTAATTTCCACAGGCGTTTTTAGGGTGAATTTTTCTGGATTCAAACTCCCCTCCGAAATAAGTTTCCGAACATTTTGATGTGATTTTACATGTGAAATACCAAACAAACTTAATTTTTGCTACCATCTCCAATGGACAACCCCCCAAATCTTAAATCCCCCTCCGAAATTTTTTCCTGGCTACGCCCATGCTCATTTCTGATAAAATAAATGTGTCTTTAATTCATAGGTTTCATCTGATAAAATATCATCTATCCAACTTCTATTTATGCGAAGATTTCTTTCATCAATCCAGCTTCCATTTAGGCAAACAATTATTTTCGTCAATCCAGCTTCCATTTTAAATTGGCCATATACAATGGATACCAATGCAAAATAATTTAAGCACCTAAAATGGAGGATTACCGGTAAAGTTGTTCAGGGCCGGTGTCACGAAATAGAGTATCCCCCGTACATGAGTATCCCCCTAATAAACGAATATATGATGAAACTGCAAAACACATTAAGTAGACCTACAGTGTGTTAACAAAATCGAGTGACTTAAATGGACGATGTCACCGGTTCACACTAATTTATACAAGAAAATTAGGTCTGTAACATGTAGAAAGTGTGATAAAAATTGGGAAAAAAACACTTTCCCCCCCTGTTTTTCACTGGGCTCAACTTGCGCCCGCCCTATATAGGGATAGAAGCCCCTGCCTGCATGGGAGTTCCGCTGAGACTGAAAATGTGAGAAGTAAACATTTCCTATATAAGGTGTAGAATAGGTGAATGCAATTAGTTCACGAGGACTATGAGGATTGAGGAGTGATTAAAACAGGTGGTCAGAAATTTCGGAGAAATTATAAATGTTCGCCTAAGTCTCGATAAATTTGAAGGTTGTCAGGATTCTTGACAACATAACGCACAATTGCAGATTATTATCTTTATTTATTCATTTATTTATTTTTGCCCCGAGATAAGCCTATAGGCTACCTAATACCTATAATTCCTCAGGAATTAAAAGATTATCCTGAGAATAAAACAAATCAGGTAGGCCTACTGCTTATTATTGTTGGGCCTATCATTATTGTTATGCATTAAATAAGCGCCATAAACGAAATGCCGTTGACAAAAAATCAATTCGCAAAGCTGAGCAATTGTGAGCGAAGGACTTGCTCAAGGACTCTACTAACTGATGTACATGTATGATATTCAGTCGTCATGACATTTAACATCATAGGCCTACAGGCTATAGAGAAAAGTGTCTCTGAGTAGATATCTTGAAGGGGCGCTATATAAATGTCCAGTTACATTACATTAACTTACAATACAAACTATAAAGACAGCCGTCATATGCTGCAGTCTGACATAGCAGTCTGTATACAGAAACTTTTTAACGAATTTGTCACTAGATGTGTTGCAGCCTTGAAAATTATTAATCAAACCGGCGAAAACTCTAATTACTTTTAAGGCCGTTCTGTGTTTATTTAGAATGCAATTTCGACCACTCGACGCCCATACATCTTGCACGATATTAAACAATTTTACCGATGATCTGGATTGTTCTGCTGTCTGGCAATTGATTTCTGACGCCATAGGCACCTTCATTACAACGTGCACCTGGGCCGTCTAATAGACGAGGCGCGTCCAATCATCTCCAACACGTTATTCAGGTGTAATTACTCGTCAAGTGGGCGAGCGCTTTTATTGAAAACTATCGACGCCGTATTGTATGGGTTTCGAGATCGAGCAGCGGCTATTAAACCGAGTATTCTCAAGAAAAACACTATTCGCTGTTATTTATGAGTTTCCTATTGACGAGAGAATTGGGTTTTCAGGATATTAAACTAATTTGCGCTGGAGAGGTTCTTTGTTATAATTCAGCGCAGACCTAGATGCGCCGCTTCACACATGATCAAATTTATAGCCTATATATATGTTACAATATGATTGTGTGTAATGTTTATGTTATATATGTGTGTGTGTGTGTGTTTGCGCGTGCGTGTATGTGTGTGGGTGTAGGTGTGTAAGTGTATATGTGTAGGTGTGTGTATGTGTGTGCGTAATGTATTGTATGCACGCACGAAAATGTAGGTATATGCATATGTATGTTCGATCTGCGAAAGATTAAACTGTCATCAGCATTGACATGGGCATTAGATGGCTCCCATATGGGCTTCATGCAAGTTTCATATTGGAATAGGCCTATGGGCAATTAGCAATTAGCAAGTGTGCCATTTTTTGCTTCGAAACTATCATATTTTTATAGGCCTGCAAAAATCACATGCAGCAGTAGGCCCCTATATTCACAAACAACGGAAGAATAGTCTAAAAGATTTATACTGTACTACTGTAGCTATAGTATGCCTATAACTGTATAGGCCCCCTACATAAAACGAAAAACATCCGACTTTTCCGCACAACGGCAGGCGAATCAAAGTGCACTGTTAATCTGAAGCCGAACACCGAGATAGCACAGACACTGTCTTGAATCCCGTTTAGGCCTAAGTTTCTTGACTCTTTTCTCATCTGCGCATCTTCTACCAACAATGACTGCTATACATTAGGCCTATTCTTATTATGGCGCACAAAGGGAAGAATAGTAATTATGGTCATTGTGTACATTTTATTGTAGAGTTCGATAGGGGTCGCAAGCGGAAGAGGTCTAACCATCGCGTAAGATCTTTTTGACCTGGAGAGATTTCAACCCCCAACCATTTATCGTTCTTTGTCTATTAGAGACTGAAAGATAGATACAGCTGTTTCCTGATTTCGTTTAACTAATTATTATTGCAGAACACCACTTTTGTAACTGTCGAGCTCGTTGCCGCCTAGAAAACGTGGGTACTGCCAGCTCACAGGTGTCGCCACCCTTCAATTTTGATCCGGACACATTAACTCTTTATCCCATCGATAGACGAAACCATAGATATGCTCAAATCAAGAAATGGAATAGCCATCTATGTTTTAGCGATAATGCACGAAGTTCTGTGTAGATTCTATCAATTTAGTGAATTTTAAGAAACACAGTTTGTCTTACAATTCCAGGTTTTGAGATAAAAAAATTCGTGGATAATGGCTTGCTTGGAAAACAGAGTGAAGAATTCACTAGCGCATTTATCTGCTTTTGACTCAAAACGAACCGAGTGAGTGATATTTCAGTTGTTTAACAATTTTGGGTCTGAATTAATTTAATCCCTATCTGTGCAGTTAGTTTTTATTTTACATAATGGCGTAAATTCTGAATTTGGGCCATGCCCTTTCCATAACTGTAGACCTACTGCCAGCTACACCCCTGGACGAGACAGGGAGAACTAATAACTCATCCAGGTAGGCGGTACGTTGCGAGGTAAACTCGTAGTTTAGGTTGCTAAATTATTTTATATCGTCAAAATGAAATGGAACCTGAATTGAGGAAAAAAATTGTTTCCCTAACTGGAAGTGGGACTGATGAAACCATTTCTATCTTTAAATTGGAAGTTGGATTGATGGAAATAATTTTTATCGTAAATAAAAGCTGGATTGATGAAACTTAGTTTTTGATGCAATAGAAGCTGGAATAATGAAAATAATTGTTTCCATAAGTCGAAGCTGGACGCATGAGAATGATGCTTAGCTTAAATAAAAGTTCCATTGATGAAAAATATTTTTCTGGTTAAATAGAAGTGGGGTCATTTTTTTCATTAAATGGAAGCTGGATTGATTGAAAAAATTCTCGATGAAATGGAAGCGGGATTGATTATAGTTATGATGGACATAGGTAGAGTGCTTACTTACCAACGTGAAGTACGGCATTGAAGACATTAGAATAATTTAGCAACCTAAACTACGGGATTACCCGTTGCGAATCCCCGAAAGCTCAATCCCCGAAAATGAATTTCCACCATATCGCCAAATATAGTCCGGTGGCGACCGCCCAGTTTTGTGTAGAATAGATGGGAATATGGTCACGTTTGTATTTTAATCACATTCAGAAAATCGGGTTCCGGCGATTCGGGTAGACCCGATTTAGGCAGAACAGACTTAGTTACCTACATCTACATGCTAGGTACTATTACTGTCTGATCTCTTTCTTATTGCACTGGGTGCTTTTATTCATCGCTTTTAGTATTTGTAACTTACACTGTTGTGTCCTATTTTATAATGGTTTTAATACATTTTTACAGACATGTGAGGTTGAGTCCGGGAGTTTCACCTTCAAAGCCAGAAAACATACAGAAACTGCTAGAAAGAATTCAGACATTTTCAATATCCTTTTATAGTGAAACGTTTTGTTTTATCATTTACGTTAGGGAGGAGCGCTTTGAGAGGGGCTTGAAAACGCTGTAGAAATGCTTGAATGTCACTCAGCTTATGTCAGTCTCTGTCTTCAATAAGGGAATGCATGTCAGATGCCAGGATGGATGAGATTTAGTTTGTTCATCTCCAGAAACTTGTCTGTGTGAGACTGTTTGTCGAGAGCTTCTTTTGCTGTTTGAGCTTCATTAGTATAGAGTTCAACTTCTTCTTTCATCTTTCACGGTAGCAATAAGCACGTTTTCTGAATGGATATGTGACATGTGTGTACATATGTAGCCTATGTATATGTATGTCTGATCCCCAAAATATTAAACTTAGAACCTAGTTTGTCTGATATTTGTCCATCCAGTCTGCTTTTGCTTCTTTTTTCCTTTGAATCTTGCCCATAGTGCATTGTGTGGGATTCAGTCGTCTGGCAATATACCATCCTAAAATGTATTTGTTTAGATCCATCAGATAGCCACATGTGCAGCGCTTTTGACAGGTACTTAGAAGGTGCTATGTCAAGTGTCTTCATACATACATGCACCCATACATATATACATACACCCATACAATGCATACATACATACATACGGACGTAGATTCATCATTATGCACATTTGTTAAACCTTGCATTTCTTATTGGGTGATGCCATCCATTGTTATTTCAAGGAAATAAAAACATGTGAATTGGTAAACTTATCAAGAGAACTGAAATTCCTTAACCTGCTTTTCACCAGCTGACGTGGTTTGCTAAACCTGACTGGTTATCGCCAGTGAATTGTGCTCGACTCGGTTGGCAGAACGTTGATGTCGATCTGTTGGAGTGCAGCAAGTGCAAGGCAGTCATCAGTGCAAAGTTGCCATCATCCCAAAACATACAAGTCTGTTAGTATAATCGATCGTAGCACAGTGCTAGCCTGTTTACACATGGTCGTTAGGAACCAGTCACTGTGACAGTGTATTAACAATTTATGGGTGACGAGGGCAATATTTAAAAAAACAGTAGGATATGATTTTTGCAAGTCTTAGTGTGGCTTGAAAGCTTGAACACCTAGGCTGTCTTGTGTGAATTTATGCAGTTCTTAGTGTGGCTTGAAAGCTGAAACAGCTAGGTTATCTTATGTGAATTTATGCAAGTCTTAGTGTGGCTTGAAAGCTCAAACACCTAGGTTGTCTGTGTGAAGTTTAATCCAATGACTTCCATAGCACCTTTAACTTGCGCTGTGCTGTCTTACCAGATGATTTTGTTCATCTACTTTGAAAGACCACATTGCTATCTGTGTGTGTGTGTGTGTGTGTGTGTGTGTGTGTGTGTGTGTGTGTGTGTGTGTGTGTGTGTGTGTGTGTGTGTGTGTGTGTGTGTGTGTGTGTGTGAAAAACTGATGTAATTTAATACCAGATAATTTAGCAGGAATCAGCCGCTTTAGTCACTTGAAACTAGCTCAGATGATATGCTGTTACATCTGTTGTATTTTGATTTAGATAATGAGTGTTGCAAGCGATTGGAGTCTTTTCTGCAAAACGGTCATCACAGTTGTTGTTCACGGAAGAGTCAGCCAACGTCGTGTTAGTGTTAATATAACATAATTATTATGCTATGCAGTTGTTTCTAGTTTTGTCACTGTTACATAACAATGTTGCAAACTTTTAGTGAGATTATTGATATTAGGTCAAGATCTGAGAAGTTCAACTAATTGGAAGAGTTTCGCTAATTTTGGTTAAATTTTCCAGTCATGAGTCACTGAGAATAGGTGAGGTAAGAAAAAAACTGTAATATTACTTCACTCTTCTAATAGACTTGACCTTCTGTGGCTTAGTCTCGATCTTTTGCTTAAATTGGTCCCTCTCTTTCAAATGCACTTTCTCCTTCTGCTCACACTACAATTCTTTCTGGCAGCCTCTCCGCCTCTTTCTTTTTTCTGAAAACCTGTTTCTTCTCTTGAGGTCTTGTGCACTGGGAGCACTTCTGAATAGTTTGTTTATAAATGTTTAGCTACAATACAATACAATTTCAGACCATTCTGATGAGACAAAAACAAGCAAGTTTTGTATATTAAGGTCCTCTTTAGCAGGGGTGTTCATGTCTGGGAGAGCAGCATGACAATGTGGATGTTCACAGACAATAGAAATAAATCTAAGATTTTTATGGTTGAACAGCCTTTGTTGAAGCCAGATCTTTGTTGATTTGTTGGTAATGGATTGCATGATTCCATGTACTGCAACATCTACCAAAAAGCTGCTACTTTCTCACTAAATTTAGAGAAGAGTGTAAAGTTTGATTGCTTCTGTATTTCTAAAATACACACATGGATTTAAATCCAAAACTGGATTCTAGTGGAAATAGTTGAAAATCGGTGAGCTTCTTCATTGTTTGCCAATAATTTGTTCTCTTTGCAGCTGATCTTTGTCAGCTGACATTGCAGAATCGATCAGTCGAATTACAAGATTTCATCGGCCGAGTTAAAGGATTGATCGAATTAAAGTCTCATCTGCCAGTCATTGAAGAGTCTGCTTTCACCTCTCTGGTAAGCAAATTTCTATATCAGTGGCACTGTTAGCTATTTGAGAAGCTATTAATCTTCTATACATAGTATTGCAACTACAAGTATGGTATCATCATCAGTTTCTGATGCCAGCCATTTGGCGGCTATGGGTACGAATAAATTACCTCCCTCGTCCTCGGTCATTTTTCAATTCCATTGCTCTCTTAGTGTTAGTCGAAGTGTTGTTATGTCTTCAGTTATATTAATTATTTATCATATGTTGTCTTGGTCTGCCTGTGTTTCTTTTTCCTCCGAATTTTGCGTGTATTGCATTGTGTAGGATTCTGCTTGGTATGCATGGTGTTCTGAATGATATTGACATCTATAGCCAGCTAAAAGTAACTATAGCTTTTTATCTAACCTGGTTTAATACATTGACTTCTGTAGCACCTTTGTCTTGATGTCCATTACCTCAGTCGTTGGTCGCTTAGAGTGAAATTGCAGTAAAAATCTTAATTTTTTCATCGTAAAGCCAGGTTGAAGTGCACTAGATCAGGGAAACCAGGCTATGATGGGTTTGCTAGTTGAAAGAGATGACGCTTAAGTTGAGACCTGAATGACCTCAAAGAATTGACAGAATGAACTGAGCGAATTCAGTTACAAGGCACAGAGCATACCGCTACACCACCGCTTCCCACAGAGTGCATTTTAGGAACCATTAAAAAACGAATCCCTCAGAAAAGAGTAATTAGAGTATATATCATTGATGTTGATTTCTTGCAGAAGCTGACAGTGGATGATGTTGTGCCTTTGTGCCATCTAGTGGCTGATGTGTGTCCATCTGTTGCTGATGTTGATCAGTCGGTTCTTATGTCCGCTTGTATTCTTGCCCTCTGTGGTTGGAATGTTTCGTGAGTAGACCCTTCTCAAAATGACTTAAGAAATTCATTTAATAACAGGACTTGGACATGGTAGACATCAGAGAACGTGAGAATTAATGAGCAAATATTTATTGAATTAAATCCAAATTTTTAATTTTGTTATTGTAATTTGAACATTTATTTAGCGCCTCTCAAAGTGCAAAACAAAGCACGTATGTTTGTATGCAGGTATGTATGTATGATATGTATATATAGCACAGTTTAAGTAACTCATATAGGCACTGTATACAGAATCTAGAATGAGGAACGACGATATGCATGATTCTAAATGACAATTCTTCGACAAATTAAATAAATTTGTGAAACTTTTTGCCACAATTTCAGATTATTACTTGAGGTTATCTGAATATATATATATATATATATATATATATATATATATATTATATTATATATATATATATTATATATATTATGGTGTAGTATTTTAAGTGAACAAACGTTTAATTAAAAATATTACTGGATTAAGTTTTTTCTGGTTGACGTCCAGAGCTTTTGTTCAAGTATTTCTGAGACTTTAGACTTGTTCCTATATATGCCCTGAGCCAAGTTTCGTTCAAAATCTACATAGGCATTGTTATGAAAGAGCCAGTCTCTGTGAGTTATGTTTTACCTGTGAATGTGATGAAAATGTGTGATGCAATTATTGTTTGATCTGTTGTAGCACTTCCACATCATGTGGGGAACTTGTGGAGTGCAAGTTCTGTAACCGGAAAATTGGTCTGTGGAACTACTTCAGTCACAATCCAGAGTTTGATGAAGAAAGTACCACTACCATGTCGGGTTACTATGACGACAGTGACCTTGCCGCGAATAACCTAGGCGACTGCACGGAAGCAGATTTCAGTGAGGTTGCGTGCGAGTTGGCTGCCGTGGCACAAGAAACTGACCTCCAACTGACGAATGAAGGTCAGGAACTTTTACTTGGAGAGGACACAAATGGAGCTGTAACTGGATTGGAGAGGGAGTGTGGAGAGGACACAAATGGAGGAGTAGCTGGATTGGAGATTGAGTGTGGAGAGGATACAAATGGAGGAGTAGCTGGATTGGAGATTGAGTGTGGAGAGGATACAAATGGAGGAGTAGCTGGATTGGAGATTGAGTGTGGAGAGGATACAAATGGAGGAGTAGCTGGATTGGAGATTGAGTGTGGAGAGGATACAAATGGAGGAGTAGCTGGATTGGAGATTGAGCGTGGAGAGAGCACAAATGAAGGAGTAACTGGGTTGGAGAGCGAGCGTGGAGAGGACACAAATGGAGGAGTAACTGGGTTGGAGAGCGAGCAAAGCATTGCCTTGACAGATGAGAAGAATCTGGATTCATATCAGGGTCCAGAGGACAACAATGAAGAACAGGAAATAACAGAAGATGTTCAGCTTGAAGTTCCACACGAATTACGAACAACAGTTTCACACGAAACTCTTGTTATACGCAGTTTATTCAACGGTTCGGAAAACGAAGAAATTCCAGATGAGGATGAAACGAGGTCTATAGAGTTTCTGACCGGTACTGTGCTTGGAACTACCAATGTGCTTAGAACTGCTGACACTTTCTGTAAAGTTGAAACTCCTGTTGTTAAGGAGGAAGTGACAGCGGTGCAGATGACCAGTGAAGAGGGAGGTTGCTCAGTTAACCAAGAGACTGTAGGGGTGAATGATGCTGAGCTTGGCATTGAGTGTCCAAATAATGGCAGCATGAAATGTGAAAATGAAGGTATTTTAAGTGGCATAGAAATAAGCCAGGAAGAATGTGTCATAGGCAGTGTAGAAAGTGAAGAAGAAAGTGCAGGCGTAAGTTTAGCGTGTTCGATTGAAGGTTTCAGTGACATTCCAGATTTATCAGGAAGTTGTGTCGTAACCTGTAATAGTAGCAACAGTTTCAGTGTCTTTCCCACACAGCATGATTTGAGTGATGCTGGAGTTGGTGGTGGTGGTGTAAGAGATAACATTGATGAAGACAGCCGCAATAGATCTAATGAGATAGTGATGGATGGGAAGAATCTAGGAGAACTTCCAGAAGAAATGAATGCTATAGCCAGTGAAACACTGCCTTCTGTGAGTGACGACCTCGCTTTGGCTTCTGATGGAAGTATGGTCACTGATGGTGTCTACGTCATCGGTATTTCAGATGAGCACGCTGGAAGTCAAGGAGTGCAAATGGACATTGAGGTTCCGTTTCAGTGTAGTACAGCAGCAGCAGAAGAAGCTGCAACTGGTTTGGATTATGCAGCTCTCTTGGAGGAGAGAAGCAACGACGTTACTGACAAACTAATTGAATCGAATGATACTGCTACATCTTGCAACAGCGTAGGAGAAATGTATGGGGGCAATTTATTGAAACCAGCGGTTCAGCCTGATCAGCCAAGTGCCCAACAACCTGATGAACTAACTACTCAGCTACCCAATGAACTGCCCGATGAACTCATAGATCAACCAGCTGTTCAGCCTGATCAGCCAAGTACCCAAGAATTTGATGAACCAACTACTCAGCCATCCGATGCACTGATTACCCAGCTAACCAATG
Source organism: Aporrectodea caliginosa (assembly GCA_020284085.1). Taxonomy (NCBI): domain Eukaryota; kingdom Metazoa; phylum Annelida; class Clitellata; order Crassiclitellata; family Lumbricidae; genus Aporrectodea; species Aporrectodea caliginosa. The sequence continues at coordinate 296,421 of JACEVL010000883.1, forward strand.
AACTGCCTGATGAGCTCCTAGATCAGCCAACAGTCCAACCAGCTGTTCAGCCTGATCAGCCAAGTACCCAACAAACTGATGAAGTGTCTGACCAACTCGTTAAAGAACAATTGGATGACCAGGCAATTGTTACGGATGCTGTGGAGTTAGAGGCTAATAACGAAGGAGACATTGAACCGCATATCCAAGGATCCATGAAACGAACAGCAACAACAGCTCCAGAGTTCAGCGTAAAGAGAAGACGCTTAGCTGTAAGTTACCTTTCTACTTGCAGCTCACATGGTCTTTTGCTTCGCTTGAACAGTGGCATCTAACCCCTTCACCTGGAATAGGAGAACAAACCACACTCTGGCCGATTGTATTAATTTTTTTATTGCATGCCGTTATCAATCAATCAATCAATCCTTTTATTGTTTCCATAGAATAGTTTACAAGTAGTGATCCAGAATAGTCATAATCAACGATCATAAGTTTGGAAATTAAAACAGACAGATCACATGATTATCTTATTAAGATATCGTTATATTATCGGATATCAGCAACAACCTCCGGTTTATGTCCAAAACGTTAAACCCTACTTCTGGCAACTGTGGGAGATCGTTCCCCACCCATTGATAGATGCCACTGTTCTTGTGTACATATTCAACTGTCACAATCCTGGATTTGAGGATTTCTTATGCTTCATTCATATTCAATTCAATTTGTTTATTGGTCCCAATAACAAAAAGCAAAACAAGTAATATTTAACAGTAGTTTGACACAAAGCAAAATCATTTGATATACAATTATCACAGCATAAACAAGGGAGCAATAGGCTCACCCGAAGGGAATAATCCCACTGAATGGGGGCCTAATTGCAAAATAATATCAACAAATCTTAGTAGTGACAAGTACTTAACACAGTGGCAGTAGCTTGGGAGCCCAGAAATAATTGCGTTGAGGTAACAAGGACAACATATAGCACAAGCAGTTTGAGAAAATGCCAATTAGCAATTTAGCTAATCAATTAGCTAATCGACGAACTGTTTGGCTAATTCTAATTCTAATCAATTAGCTACACGATTTTGATAATTCTAATCGATTAGCGAACTTTCATTAGCTAATTCTAATCAATTAGCAATTTAACTAATCATGACCATCTCTGATCACAGTTATAATTTTTTAAACGATTTTTATGCTGCAGAGGCCGGTGAGAGGATGTTTCAATCCAGTTGCGGAACATCGTCCGTGGTGTATCTGGGTGCAGGACCTCGTCATCAAAAGATGTCCAAGGATGTCAGGTGGAAATGAGGCAGAAGTGAAGGATGCGGTTCCTGAGCATCCGTGGATGCGACTGTTTCACCTGCTGCTGCAACCTCACCCACCAGACAACAGAGATGTGCGAAGAGCGCTGTAAGCTGTGAAGTATTTAATAATAATAATAATAATACTCGTTTATTCTGACACAAGTTGACATGGCCACAGCTTGTTTAAACGCATCAGAACTTAGTCAGTTTTATTGAAGGAAACTTTAAAATGAATTTCCCTCCTTAATAGGTTCTAGTTGCATTTTCTGGTCTCTTAGATGAAGTTAGGGGTGCTTGATAGTGTAGTGGGTAGCGTGCTGGACTGTCAGTCGAGAGGTTGGGGTTCAAATCTTTGCCAGGGCAGAAATTTGGTTTGAGATTTCTGTGCCTGTGCCCCCTAGCACTCGGCTATGACGAGTACACAGTCGGTGGGAAGATGAGACGGTGAGGGAGAGTACTGGCCACCCATCCTCATATCGAGTGTTTCTAAGTACAGGAATGGTTTCATTGTATCCGCTGACCTGCCTTAGATCACCAAACAACAAGGCGAGGGTAATCTGGGTGCAACTTTGTGAAGAAAGCTCTTATTAGTTGCTGTGGTTGACGAAAATACTGTCCAATGCGCGTAGAAAGAGTTGAGTGGTTCTTAAATGAATTCTCTGTTGTAACTGTTTACTTTGTCCATTTTTAGATCACTGTTTAAGAGCTTCTGAATGCCTGGACCACGACAAAACTGAACGAAGAACATATGGCTTACATATCCTGGCATCTTGTTGTCATGTCTCCCTCTTGAACACTGTAACGAAGACAATGTACTGGAAGAAACCAATGCAGCTCGTCGTTAAAGTGTTAAGCAGTTCTACTAAGACAAAGACATCGTCGGAACAACTGTCAGTTTGTCAGATGACTGTTGCAACGTCGGAATGGAGGGGAGAATTACCCTGTTCTTGATCCACTGTAGATAACAAATCTGCATCTAAACTACCAATTCTGAATAACTCTTTTTATAATTGTTGAAGACTTTACCGAGTACACCTTGTTGAATGAATTTATTTTTATTGTGTGCTCAGTAAATTTTTTGTGGCTGTTTGCTCACAAGATGTTTTACATGAAATCAGAAAAACTGCTGTTTGATGAATAGAGCAGAGTGAGGTCTTTGAATTTAGTGAAGTCTTTGAATTTCTCTATTCGTGTGATGTTGTGCAGGTTTTTGTGAAAATTCAGAAATTTAAGATGATAATGAAAGATGACAGAATATGTGTGCTGACCATATGGCATGCTTTCAAAACGCCATTCATTGTATGCTTGGGACGAATTTTGCCAGGTTTCATACATACGATATTATTATAATTACATGTATCACAGAGCTAATTGTGACTCTGAGGTGTGGGCTCGTACAGTAAGAAAGAAAATTCTGAGGCATTCCTGGAAGTAAGAAGAAATATTTTGCAGACAGATAGGCCTAGTTGATTATATTCTCTGGGACTTGACGTGGCATGCACAAAAGCCCATGACAGTTGTGTATAATGACTTGGCCAGGTAACCCATACTTAGACGAGGCCAACAATACATCAATAACCTCACAATTAACCAAATCTCGTGCTCATGCTTATGGACGATGTAAGTACCGTAATCGTCTACTAACTATAGACTGTCATTGTATCTATGCTCGTACTCTGGCAGCGCCAGTCCCAAGCCTGGATGAAGGAGGAGGACGACGCTAATGATCTTTGTTATCACAGTGTCATTACACTTAAACTACTGTATCTATGCGTAAATTCGAACAAGTGGCAAAGCCTATAACTTCGAGTGCACAGATGAGTGTAGGCTATTAGGCCTATACTCGCTCTACGCCAAATGTCATACGCATCACGATAGCCAAGACGAAAATCCAGTCAAAATCACCAAAAACGAAGTAAATTAATGTCAGGTCGACGTACAAACTAAAGATACGCAATTTAAAAATGTTATGTGTACAATAAATCCAAACAGTACGACTGAATACACTTATAAACCGACAAAAATACTCTATTTCCGGCTCTGGGAGGTGGTAGCGACGACGGAGGAGGTTGGTGGCGAAGGCGGGGACGGTGGAGGCGACTGCGGGACGGTGGTGGCGACGACGGAGGAGGTTGGTGGCGAAGGCGGGGACGGTGGTAGCGACGACGGAGGAGGTTGGTGGCGAAGGCGGGGACGGTGGTAGCGACGACGGAGGAGGTTGGTGGCGAAGGCGGGGACGGTGGAGGCGACGGCGGGGACGGTGGTAGCGACAGCGGGGACGGTGGAGGCGACGGCGGGGACGGTGGTAGCGACAGCGGTGACGGTGGAGGCGAAAGCGGGGACGGTGGATGCGACGGCGGGGACGGTGGTAGCGACAGCGGGGACGGTGGAGGCGACGACGGGGACGGTGGAGGCGAAAGCGGGGACGGTGGATGCGACGGCGGGGACGGTGGTAGCGACAGCGGGGACGGTGGAGGCGACGGCGGGGACGGTGGTAGCGACAGCGGTGACGGTGGAGGCGAAAGCGGGGACGGTGGATGCGACGGCGGGGACGGTGGTAGCGACAGCGGGGACGGTGGAGGCGACGGCGGGGACGGTGGAGGCGACGGCGGGGACGGTGGATGCAACCGCGGGGACGGTGGTAGCGACGGCGGGGACAGTGGAGGCGACGGCGGGGACGGTGGATGCGACGGCGGGGACGGTGGTAGCGACGGCGGGGACGGTGGAGGCGACGGCGGGGACGGTGGAGGAGACGGCGGGGACGGTGGAGGCGACGGCGGTGACGGTGGAGGAGACGGCGGGGACGGTGGAGGCTACGGCGGGGACGGTGGAGGCTACGGCGGGGACGGTGGAGGCGACGGCGGGGACGGTCGTAGCGACAGCGGGGACGGTGGAGGCGATGGCGGGGACGGTGGAGGCGACGGCGGGGACGGTGGAGGCGACGGCGGTGACGGTGGAGGAGACGGCGGGGACGGTGGAGGCGAAGGCGGTGACGGTGGAGGCGACGGCGGTGACGGTGGAGGTTGGTGGAGACGGCCGGCGGTTGAGGTGTGGTTGCGATGGCAGTGGAGCCCAACGAGGTAATAGAAGACTAGATTAAGTGCTGCCGTGTATTGGGCTTACGGCCGTTGACGCGGCACACCCAAACGTCATTTGGTAGACACGTCGGATGTAAACAGTGCATTTACCAGAGCCAGTGGGATGTGGACATTGACCAAATTAATCAATTTTATCGTTTTAATCTTTGCCTCTAGCCCATTTAATTAGTTAATCATTATTTATAAATCATTGGGATATGACGCTATTGATGTTTTCGTAACATTGGCATGTCTTCATTATAGTTTCTGGCCATCCGTTGTTAATTTTGTCAATTTCTACTAGTTCAAAAACTACCTGGACTACTCTTCCATCATCACGATCAAAATCATCATCCTCGGACGGAGTCACAGCAACTTCCATCACCACATTACCATCATCAGAGTCACAGTAGCTTCCATCACTACCATTACCATCATCAGAGTCACAGTAACTTTAATCACCACCATTACCATCATCAGAGTCACAGTAGCTTCCATCATTACCATCATCAGAGTCACAGTAACTTTAATCACCACCATTACCATCATCAGAGTCACAGTAGCTTCCATCACTACCATTACCATCATCAGAGTCACAGTAACTTTAATCACCACCATTACCATCATCAGAGTCACAGTAGCTTCCATCACTACCATTACCATCATCAGAGTCACAGTAACTTCCATCACTACCATTACCGTCATCAGAGTCACAGTAACTTTAATCACCACCATTACCATCATCAGAGTCACAGTAACTTCCACCATTACCATCATCAGAGTCACAGTAGCTTCCATCACTACCATTACCATCATCAGAGTCACAGTAACTTCCATCACTACCATTACCGTCATCAGAGTAGCAGAAACTTCCCCCAACACCATCGTCACAATAACTTCCAATCAATCAATCAATTTCACTAGTAACCTAGTGATTGTTCCACCACCACCATTATCATCATCAGAGTCACAGTACTTAACTTCCACCATCACCATCGCCAAAGTACCTTCCACCATCAGTCCACCACCATCATCATCATCAAACTAACTTAAGTAAAACACAGAGTAGCTTTTATGAATGCAATGTACAATAATAAAGCAGCAGTAAAAATATATATCTTTTAAGCTTTTTTCAATTACAAGACATATAAGACCAGCTAACAGTTCACTGTCCTTTAAACCCAACGATCTTATTACACAACAGAGCAACAGTTTTCCCTTGTACAACTCTAGTTAATTTTGGTCAATCGATGCCTATCGATTCTGTTTTGGTTAAGCGCCTGTGAATAAGCTGGTTCCCGCGACTTCGCTTTTGTGGGCGCTGTAGAAATGTCGAGTTTACGATTACGATTAGTGTAAGTTTTGCACTGATGATGCAGCCTTACTTTTATGTATTTTGAGGCAATGGATGGACCTGATCAGAGTAACCTAGTGATTGTTCAAAGTCTAACTGCTTGATTGGTGTGCTTTCATGATCTGAAAAGAAACAAAACTTTTATCACAACAGGTAACTGAGAACCTTTGTGCATCGTTTCTGGGCCGGCTTCAGATTTGGTTATAAGCTGTTTGAAGAAAGTTTCTACAGATGTTAGGTCATATCCTCTTGAACTTCGTGCATTTGCTCGTGCTTTACAATTTCAATCATTTCAATCATGTAAAGCTTATAATTATGTTTCACAAACGTTTAACATATGCTTGCCACACCCACAGACCATCAGTTCTCGGTACAAGTGCATTAACGGGAACCCTGGGATCAACAATGAAGTGTTTTTGGCCTTCGAAAGTACAGCAAGAGAAAGCGCTGGTGATAGAATGTTGTATTGTTTATGTTGGATGAAATTGCTATTTGAAAGCAGGCAGCTAGACTTTGACTCTGCAACAGGCAAGTTTGTAAGTATGTAAATATGGGGATTGAAATCGATGATATGGCTGCTCTGCCTGTGGCTAATAATGCACATGTATTCATGATTCTTTCTTTAACTGAAAACTGGAAAGTCCCAGTGGTATAGTTTGTTCTGGATGGTTTAAGTGGTGGTGACTGGTAAGCATTCAAATTGAGTAAAGTTGTGTTTTGAAAAGCATTCTGCTGTTGGTGTGGATCTTGTATCACTAACTTTTGATATTTGCAGTGCAAATCTTACCATGGGCAAGTTATTGGGGGCATCATTTGAGACAGAAAATATGAAATCATTCTTTCCGCATCCTTGCGATTCCACTGAAAGCGTTTCAGTGTTTCTCGATGCGTGTCATAATGTTAAAGCTGATAAAAAATACTTTGGCAGGGAAGAGCATCATAACTGACTCCAACTGGCAATGAAATTAATTGGAATTACCTAAGGGAGTTGCAAGAGTAACAAGGGTTTGAGAGCTGCAAATAAACATCACAAGTGCCACACCCAGTGGAACAGACAAAAAATTAAATGTAAAACTGGCAGCCCAAACCCTAAGTTTTTTTGTCTGATGCAATTGCATTTTGTGATAAGATCCTGCAACTACTGATATTTCAGAACTCCTCAGCAACAGTTAATTTCATAAGGATTATTGATCGACTTTTTGCTAGTTTAAACAGTAGGAATCTTTTGCAAAGGGGTACAAAGCACCGATAAGCTTGCAAAATGAGTGGGTTTGGAGACCATTTCTTCTTCATGCAGTCTAGTATTTGATGGGGCTCAAACTTGCCAATGGACAGTTAATTTTTGCAACAGTTTGTCAAATTTCATTGGCACTGAGGTTTTTATGTCTCTCGTTGAGTTTCATTGAATTAATCTTCACAAGTAATCTGTGGCATTTTTGCTGGCTACTCTACTGATGCTTTTGCATGGCTTCCAGTCTCTGATGAACTTCAACCAGACGTCTCTAGCATACGAGGGCTTGGCATGAAATATGGATGATCTGCATTGTCCTGAGATGAGCCGCTGTAACTGTTGCCGCTGGTTCTGTGAGATGTAGTAATCCAGGACTGGTAGGCAAGCGTACATATCTGTCTTTTGAAGCTCTGCATGGTTTAGAGCGCTTCTGCAGATGTGGTGGTAACTGAAGATGGCTGGAACAATACCTGCAAGTATCAAAATAAATACTCTGAATATCTGAATTGTAAGATACTCCGAACTCTGAAATTGAACAGATTTTGTCCACGAAGTTGTTATCATGGCTAAATGTACTTCAGATGTATGTATTTCTTTTGTTTTTTGGGCCAGCCTAGTCTATACATGGTGACCAGAGGTGCAAAAAACCAAACTTTTTTCAAAATGAAAGGTTGGTTTTTTGGTTTTATTTTGTTTTTTGTTTTTGAGATTTTCCTATTTCGGATCATAAAACTCATAAAAATGGCATAATACCGTTCAAATTAATCAGATGCATATAAATGAAATTAACTAGAACAGTAGAACCGTAGAATGTCATAAAACGAAGTTAACAAAGACCATACAACAATTGCCAAGAGAGTTGAAGAGACGACATTTTTGGCATTTATAATTTTGAAATTTGTAAAAAACCAAAAATTGCAGATTTTTTTATTTAAAAAAAAAACAAACAAAAAAACAAGGCTTTAACAGCCCTGATGGCGACCGACCTAACATGGCCTGCAGTGATGGTGATAAAACATCTTTGCAAAGTGATGGGATTCACAGTTCCACAGAAACAATAATTATCACTTATTATTTACTTATTCCATCTTCAAAGTTCAAACAGTGCCACTGTAGGTGCTGAAATGTACCACGTCTCGAGGCAGGCTGCTACGTGCAACTCAGAACTAAATTAAATGAAGACTAATGAACTAATTATACATCAATCCAGAATGAGACATCTCCTATGTTTCATACCCATGTATGGCTTGTTAGTTGTCTGCACAGTATAGTGTGATTAGCAAAATAATGGTTAACAAGATTATACTTACTTACTTACATTGACATTGCGGATAGGTAAACAAAACTAGAGAAGCTGGCATGGTTGGCATAAATAAACTAGTAACGAAACATTTGTAAGACTTACCTTCCCTCACTCGAACTGTCTGAACTCTGTGGTCATTTCTGGTGTAAGTGTTGAGAACATGCATGAGACCACTTAGTGCAGGCCTTTGAATTCAACTCCATGCATTGCATGTTCCCAGACACAATCTGGATTTGGCACTGGAAATCTGAAGAAAGAAATATCTTCAAACTATGAGCAGTTTATCATTGTAAATATTGTATTTGAACACTTGTTATAGCGCCCCTACCAGATTGTCCATTCAGAGGCGCTCCCGACTACTGCGCGAATGCTGAATCAGAGTTTCACGCCAAGCGCATGAGCAATTGCGAGTGAAGGACTTGCCCAGGGTCCCTACGCGGCGACTTTTTAGGTGGATTCGAACCCGCAACCCTCCAGCTGCACGGCACCGAACATACCCCTAAACCACCGCGCCCCAGTTGTATTGTGATGTGTTGTATTGTGATGTGTTGTATTGTGTGTTGTATTGTACTCCACGTTTATAATGCGACCGAGCCACCCGCAGTAAAGATCCGAGAAATTAATCTCTGATAAACCGACCCGACCGGGAAGCGAACCCGGGGCGCCAGCGTGACAAGCAGGCTACCAACCCACTCGGCCACTCAGGATCATTTAATAATAATCATGTAATAACGTTACAGCACAATCCAATTTCAACTATTTAAGATTCATTCATTGATAAACAGGAGTTACATTTGGCATAGCTCTGAATATTGTAAACAAAATTCATCCCAAAATATGATCTAGGCCTATTGAGAAGCACTAGCAAACGCACAGCACTGTACATGGCAAGATTAATATATTCAAACAAATAAACACAAATTTATATATGCAACAATGAATTGAATGAGAAGCTTTATTGTACATCAGAGGAACATAGAGGAAGAAGAGCTAGGGCTAGTCATAGGGGAAAATGAAGGGTTTAAATAGCCAGATCTAGGGAAAACATAGTTTATTTGTTTAGCAACCGGGCAAGGAAGCATTTCTGAGACAAGTACACCTATCAAACGAAATATTCTTGTAGCCTTACATCCAGTTACCTAAATCACATAATGTAAAACATGTTTAGCAAATAACAGCAATTGTGGTTAAAAATCTGCTTTGCAGGCAGCTTTCACAAACTTTAAACATTCCTCGAAATCGCACCATTTGCAAACCTCGAAAAACAGTTTTCTAGAAAGCGGCCGAATTCCAGAAAGCTAGTCAGAGTTAAATTGTAAACATGACATAGACCTAGCGATATACTGTCTATTGACCTATTCTCAGGTTTATTAGGTAATTAGGCCTATATTTTTTCGGGTCGGACTTCGAAAACCAATTTCGGGGGATCCGGCCGAAAATTGTTTCGGGGATTCGGGTTTCGGCACCCCCTATCTTTATATAGCGGTACCAACGTTCGCTGGGACGCAGTCGGCAAGTCCTGCGAGCACTGCCTTGTGTCCACATTCCACAACCTTGAAATATATCAACTGCAGTCTCAAGGAATTACTATATATGGACATGAGCACCCACAAAAAGAGGATGTGGGATGCTTTTTACCCTATAACACACGAACATGTGTTATTGACCGTCAAGGCCAAGTACCAAACAAATTTCTAGTGCTTCTCAATAAAGGATATACTTACTTACTTACTTACTTACGTTATGCAATTAAAACTGCTAATACTCACGCGTGGAAAGTTATTCCTGCCATTTTTGATACTAGATTGGCTACAGTAGTGCATCCAAATGCAACACAATTTTTTTGTGCAATGCTTAGACTTAAGTTTGTTTTTCTTTCGGCCATTTCGCGTGTTTATTCGAACTACCCCTCACGAAGCGCTTTAACAAGATGGAACTTAGGTATCTGGCTTCCGCTATATGACGTCATCCGAGGGGCTTGGTGGAGCCTCACCATATCCGAAATGGAAGTGATGGAGTTGCACTAGATCTACAGTTGCACGCACTTTAAAAGTATTGTATCTACAGATTTATATAGCGCCTCTCTCAGAATAACTATTCAGAAGCGCTCTCAGCACGAAAACCCCGGGAGAAAAGAAACGTCTTTAAAGAACGAGAGACCAAAGAGGAAAAACTAGTCATTAGTTTAGCCCTTAATGAGGGGGAAGGTCATTCCAAGTAGAAAAAGTGCGCGCAACAGTAATTTTTACAATAGAATAGAATATTCTTTATTGTAGGACCAAATGCAAACAGCATTTTGGCTAACACGAAAGTTACAAAGCATTAATTTAATTCATTCATTCATTTAAGGGATATATATAGCGCCTCTTCAAGAAGCCTACTCAGAGGCGCTGCCAGTCCAACCACGGGAATACAAGTAATTCATTTGCTGTGCCTAACTGCCTATGCACTTACCCAGGTAGTGCCAGTCCCAATCCTGGATAAGGGAGGATTATATATGTTTTATATAATTTCTGTCGATATAGGCTTTATAATCGTTGTTAAACAGACTGTTCGATTTCTGGAAGTTTATATAGCGCCACTATTAATCAGAGGTGCTTTTAGTCTAATCTAAATGATTGATAGTCATCAAGATGGCGGCCTGTTGACATTTAGGTTGTGCGACGAATACTATGTTTTGGCGTTAACAAGGTTTACGGAACTATAACTTTACGGAATTTGCTTTAGTAATTTACTTTCTGCTTTTGAACTTGGAATTTATATTCTAAACATGTCGGAAGACGAAGTCGCAGTTGAAGAGTCGGATGACGAAATCACAGTTGAAGATCTGATTGAAGCATTTCAGTCCGAAAGATTTGCGGATGCCCTGGCAAGACGTCTGACAGCAAGCCTCACTCCAGTTTTAGAGAATATATGCAACAAACTTGTTGAAGACTTTTCGCACAGGTTGGAAGGCATGGGGGAGAGATGCTCAAAGGACACAATGACTAAAGTTAGTGAGGCCCAAAGCGTGAGAGTGACGGCACTGGAATCTCAGAACGTGCAATTAAAACCAAAACTGGAGGCAAAAGAGAACAGTCTACGTATGAATAACCTCGTAATCTACGGGCTGGCCGAGTCTTCGACGGAAATCGCTTCGAGAGGCGAGTCTGGATCTGCACCTTCCACCTCTCAAAAACACCAACCATCGATTCAGTCTGTCTTGGACCTCTGTACCAGTCGTCTTCACCTGTCCGTCTCTGAAGCCGACATCTCCCATGCGTACAGAATTCCCAGCAATGGAAAAAATCTGTGCCGCCCATTGGTAGTTGGATTTGTGAGCAGGCGCATACGAGACATGGTCTACGCCTCACGGAAAACTCTTCGAGACGTATCCGACCCTAGGACTTCCGCAGTCTACATCAACGAGCACCTGACGAGATTAAATTCTGAGATATTCGCCAAAGCCAGAGGTCTCGTGAAAGCTCGGAAGATTAGCTCGGCGTGGACGGCTGGTGGACGTGTCTTTGTACGTCAGTCGGGCTCTCGGAGTGAAAAGCCCAAGAAGATCACCTCCCTGACGGACCTGGATGGTCTGTGAGGAGCTCTCCATCCCTGCATCTACCTTGATATCTGGTGGAGTGACATATTTTTCTTTACCAGCCTGTACATTACTAAGCCAACAGGACTTCAATGGCAGACCTGGTTGGACCAGGACTTTTGGTTGAACCAGGACTTCTTCATGTGTTTAAATATGTACTCTGTGCATTCTGGTGACGCATATACAGTCTTCTATCAGATTATGTTAGACTGAGCTTTGACTCTTGTCATTACTAATAGTTAACGTTACCTAAATTTTGAGCCTTTCTGTTATTTTATTGGTTCTATGCCCTACTGTTGTTTGGGCCATTAGTTGATTTTGCACCATTAGTTGATTTTGCACTGCCTGGTGGCTGTTCTGTCATCTGCGATCTATGTTTGCACCCAATTACAAAGCTAATTAAGTCCGTTTAACTTGTAAGATGTGCAGCAGAGTATTCCATTTACAATGTTGTGAAGCTGGTATAGAAAGCTCAACTGAATATAACTTGTGGCTTTGTCCCCTCTGCATCATTGATGTATTTGCTTTTAACCAGATTGTAGATGACAAAGTTTTCTGAGGAAGTGTGACTGACGATGGTCATAGTTATGATCAACCCCAAATGAAGAATGATGATTTAAAGTTGGATTGGTTCCCAGATGAATCAGACAGTCGTACCTCATTGTACTGTATTGATATCGATCCTGATCATAATTATGTTATTAATATAACTTGTGATAAGTCCTTCTCCACTCTCCTCTCCCTGAGACTGAAGTTCACTTCTCTGTCGTTTTTCTTCTCAGCTTTGCACCCTATCTATCAGTTCAAAAATAAATTAAAAGTCCACCTTTTGGCTGCAACTGTTAAAAATTTACTGCATGGATTTGTGCATGCATTGCTATGCTCTTTATGATACGAGTTTACTTTGCATTTGATGTCTGAAGAGTCTTGTACTCCATGTAAGAATAACGTGGACACCATAACAAAGGATTGTTTGAAGATGTATGAGGTTGATTGTCTGCTCTCCGAGTGCCTTGAAAACATCACTAAGCATTTTTTTACCTGCATTCATGGTGTTCCCATTACTCAAGTTGGCTCAACTGATTCCTGGTTGCTTATGTAGACAAATACTTAACATGGAAAAAGCATGTAAAAATTTCGAGTTTCGAATTGAGGTACATGCCAGTTGTTTTGTACGTGAGTTGCAAGTCTGAGGGAACCTTTTTTTGTCAAATTCCTGTAGCGCCAGACCATTCAGTTTGAGCAAGTTAGTTGTGGTTTTAACACTGCCACCCTCTCTTAAAAATTATTGCAGTAGAGCCAATAGGAGTCTTCTTTGGTTTAATAGTTTTCCCCCCAATTCAATTCAAGACTTTTACACTGTAAGGGCACATTTACTGGAAATTTATTAGCTGCCATGGATAGCTAGAGTTATAGAGTGCTCTGATTGTTGAGTACTGTATCTTACTTGCTTAAATTGTGTTGTTAAACATAGTTGTAGTTCTGCAGTGAGTCATTGTACTGAATCAGTTGTAATTGAATCTTATTTTAATAAATTCTGAGTTATTGGCTAAGCCGATTATTCCAGTGTCTGATTTCATGTCTGATGAAGAAGGAAATGTAAGGGGCATGTCCAAGGGGATAGGTAGTTCAGTTCACCCTAGTAGTAGAAACCTGAGCCTATGCAGAAGATGATAGTTGAGAATCAATTCCTTTGGGATGAGCTGCTGCTGCAGTTAAGGCCTATGATGGATAGTAAGGAGCCTGGTAGCCACCCTGGTCACTCTGGATCTCCTCGAAATGTTGGGGCCCCATTGCAAAGAACCCTGATTCGCTGGAGCAGTGGGTTGACTTCCATCGAAGTCCGTAGGCACAAGTCCGGTCACCTTACACTCCGGCACATACCTGATACAGTTGAGGAGTAGTGGTGAAGACCTAGATTACCTCGGGTTGACCTTGGTGCATGCACTGTCATTTATAATGATGGCACTATTATAACGCATAGACCAGATCCCGACACAGAGTTAGCTGACCTCTTTTCCGCAGCCTCCGTAGAAGATTACATGGCGCCTATGCCCTATTATCCTATGTGGGGAAAGACTTCCTGATGTAGCGCTAGAAGAACGTAACCTTAGCCCCCTTAAAAAATACATGCTCATCAGCGTTTCACAATCTTACAGGTTAGGTGCATCAATTGTCCTTACATCACGACACTGCACTGAGACACCCATGCACACATATCCAGTAGCATAAACACGAATAGACACGATGGGACAAGAGGCGCAGAGTAAAACTTACAGAAGGACAAAAATGCTGTCAGAAAGCATCAGTTACCTAACCATACTAAGAACTTGCTAGCACAGCATGTACTGCAATCTAATCTGTGGACAGGTCCTTCATTCAACAGAGAACACACCTCTTCCACATATCCGTATTCCACTCTTGCTGCTTCAATTCTAAAGAGCATCCACTGTAGAACCATCTGGACTATCTCTCCAATTCTCCATCTCTTGGAACTTGAATTGGAACCAAACCTAACCTTACCCACATATTGACTGTGTTTTGACTGAGCACCTGTGAATAAGCTGGTTCCCTTTAATTCAGCTGCTTTTGGATGCCGTTGATCTCCAGATTATGAATACGACTAAAGTTACAGATCCGATGTATGTGGCATTTAAGATTCCACACACTTCTTATGTCTTAGTCATGAAAAGGATTGTGACTTCTAAGACTGAAAGTATTTCCTGCTGCTTAAAGTATCTTCTCTATGCAGCCTTCTTATGTTGGCATATATATATTGTAATTACAACAATGTATATAGCATCGTCAGCAATGAGCTACTCCTAGGGTGTTTTACTTGGTCAGTTGTCTACTAAGAGTTACATAACAGATGGAAGTTCAATCACTTTTTAAAGCATGAACACTTTTAGCCTCACTAAACATAAATTCAATTCAAATTTTTTTATTGTTCCCCAACATGATTACAATATACAGTTATCATCACAGTTGCTAAGTACTATTTAGGCAACAAACGGAGAGCCCTGAAGAGTCACAGGAGTGACAGGACCTACTAACTAGGGCTACCTAATTACCATATAACGTAGTGATAATGTCGGTTCACAGTCACAGAGAACTAAAAAAGACTATAGGCCTACACAGTAAAGTAATCAAAACAAATGTAACTGCACAGTTGCAACAGAGTAATTTGAGTAATTGGACCATGCACCATGTTTACAATCAATTACACATTTAATAGGAGAGTACACACAGATTTCTTATCACAATCATAAGTGTGATTATAGAAAATCCAAACAGCTCAACATCAAAGACACGAGTTATAAACAATGCAAGTCATTAGACATAATAAGTGCACATTAAATAGGACTAATAATAAGTACACATTAGCAAGAGCTAATTTAGGCCAGATCAAATGCGATTAGTTCATGCCAGATCACATTACAAGTTTCTGCTATAAACAGTCATAATTAATGAACACATTATTACTCTAAAGAGGCAGAACAACAACCAAACGATAAAAAAATGCGAAAAAGAGAAGAAACGTAAAGCATTAATTATAGTCCACAGAGCATAAATTATAGACCACAAAAGCTCAGCTCTGTGTACACAAGTCATCAAACTTATAATACAATAATACTATAATAATTTATACTATAATTAATGGAATTTCACACTGTAGCTTGTGATTTGAAATTAGCTTGAACAGCAGTAACAACCAGTGTTGATTGCAAAAGTTAGATACAGCCAACTAGTGTCTCATCACAATCAATAACAAAATTTCACATTGTAACCATGTTTACAATCAATCCAACCAGCAATAGACAATTCAGGAGGACTACAAAAACCAAATGAATCCAACTTATATCACCTAAAACTCAATCAACAGTAAACAACCCATGTGGACCACAAGAGCCAAATGCAACAATCTTTTTCCATTTCAAAATTGAAAATTAAGTGCAGCCAACTTGTGTCACATCAAACAATAATTAGACTTTGCATTACACTTATGGTTACAATTAACTGTAATAATGATAAGCAATCCTGTTGGGCCACAAAAGCTAAATACGACCAATTGGTGTCACTCAAACAATGACAGCAGTCCTAGTAGATCACAAAAACCAAATGCATCCAACTTGGGTCATATTGAAATCAAGAATTGAGTGCAACCAACTTGTGTCACAATCAACAATTTATAAAACTTCACATTACAACTTTTGTTCACAGTTAACTTAAGCAGTAACAGAAAATCCTTATGCAACCAACTTGTGTCGTGAATCGTAATCGAACAAGCATGCTCTATCGACCTAAATTCATTCATTTATTCAGTCATTCAAAAATTTATATAGCACCTTCAAGGTAACTACTCCGAAGCGCTCCCAACTCCCGCCCGCGCAAAAAGGTAAGTTTTCAAATGGCCATTAAAAAGTATCAGTACAGGATCTAGGGACCAGGCGTAGCTCCCGAGGGAGGCTATTCCAAACCTAAGGTCTACCACAGAGAATGCACGGTTCTGCATAGTTGCTGTGCGGGCAAAAGGGACCACCACTACCCCCTCTCAGCAGAGCGAAGGGAGCGACTACCCTGAACCCCCGACTAACCTGAGCCCCCGATACCGGCTGACAGAGGTCTATTAGGTAGGCTGGTGCAAGGCCAAGTTGGCATCGCCAGACCAGAGAGATAACTCTATACTCGATGCGCTGTCGGACAGGAAGCCAATGCAGAGCCTCTAACATGTACCTGGTGACATGATCATAAATGTCTACATATTAATACAAAATACAGCAAATAACAGACACATAACAGACTGTTGGCAGACTGTTGTTCATTTCAAATGATGACCAATATTTGCTATGCTTTATAATTCACTAAGTTTATCTGATGGGCCACATTTAATATCCTCAGCTATAGAGGACACTTATGAATACTGTTCATTAGAAATGTGCACTGTGAAAGTAACGCCACGTACACATAACCACATTGTATTCATTCATTCAGAGGACTTATATAGCGCCCCTCCAAGATAACCTACTCAGAGGCGCTCCCATGACACTTCATTTAGTAAATGTTTATATTAGGGCTGGGCATTTAACGCGTTATTAACGCGATTAATGCGTTAATTAATTAACACGATTAAATTTTTAGTTAAAGCGATTGTCACTGCGTCAATTATTTCTTGAAATGCGCTAAAACAATTCTTGATAAAAACCGCTCAGGTTAAACTTTAAACTTAAAAGTAAACACTAAAAAGTAAAAATAAGCAGTAAAAGCATTGTGTGCTTTTTGTTTATTGACAGCAATCATTGATATAGTGCATATTCAATGTAATTACTCCTGAATTGTAGATTTACCTTAGTTTGCTAATTTTACACTTAAATAGTATATAGTGGGGGGAGAGGGGGCAAAGGAGAAGCTTTAAAACACAATGTCATACAACAAATATTGAAGGTCAACCAAATATCAATCTATTGTGCAAATTATGTTAGTTTTCAAGTCACTTCTCAGTAAACATAATTATTTACATGACGCAAAGCAAATACTAACAGAACAAAAACACATGTTCATCTTCATCATTAAGAACAGGTTTAACTTGAACTAAAGATTAACATCATTCTAGGAGTTGACTAAATTTTCCTTGGCTGAAGTGTAAAAATGACAGTTTAACCAGTAACAGAACAAGGGTTAGAATGTTAAATTCTGTTTGCTTCTTGTTTTGCCGTAAATGCAATGCTGTGACAGCTGATTGGTAAATAAACTGCCTCAAATAATTGATCTGTGTGAATTAATACACATACATATGTCAGTATGTATGTATGTATGTATGTATGTATGTATGTATGTATGTATGTATGTATGTATGTATGTATGTATGTATGTATGAGCACTTGTTAGAGTGCCCCTTCAAGATTTCTACTCAGAGGTGCTCCCGACTACAGCGCGGACACTGAATCGGAATTTCACGCCGAAGGGCATGAGCAATTGCGAGTGAAGGACTTGCCCAGGGTCCCTATGCAGCGGCTTGAGGTGGATTTGAACCCGCAACCTTCCGGCTGCAATGCACTGAACATACCCTACACAACAGCGCCGCACAAGTACTGTCATATCTAGTTATCTACTCAAAGATTTAATCTAAGAGCTTCTATAGCATCAATGTCGGGAGAGCCTCCCTCCCCATGGTCTGCATTTAGCCCTACCCTCCCCTACGCGGATGTCCACACGCCAAAACCAATGAACAAAGTAAAACACCAACATCATGAGTAACATCAGACATGAATTACTAGTTCCATCTTATTTAAAATGTCAAACAGGGAACCTGAGTGGCCATGTAGCCAGCTGTTGACCCAGATAAACCTTCACTTAGATTCCAATCTGACTGACTATGGACAGGGCAGTATATGGTCTGATTAGTACACTGTGGGGTATTAAATATTTCAACAAGCATACTATTCCTGTTAATATAGTTTCAGGAAGTTTGAAATATAAAATCATGAAATGTTAATTCAGCTGTCTGAGACCACAACAGAACTCTACAAATGACAAACCAATTTACAGAACAGACTACCTTAGTACCATCTGACTAAACTGGATGCTTTATACGGCACAAATTTTAATATGGCACAGGTTGTACTGAAATAACTATGTACCAACTTTAGGTGCGGATGTTCACACTAGTCACAATCCCCTCGCCTTGTGTGTATTTGGATGACAACTACCTCCCCCTCAGTTCATGTAGATTACAAACCACTAAACGACCATGACATAAACTAGAATAGAAAAAAGTAACGTCTGTGATGAACTGTTGTTGGAGATTGAATAATTATATAGCACAATCAATCAGAAATGAAAATAACATTTAAGTCTTAAAAATATATAATCTTCATACAAAAGCTTTTAGGGGCTGTTGTTTAAAGCATGATGTTGGCCAAGAGCAGTCATAGCTGTGATATTTTTTGTAATGCTTTTCAGCACTCTTTTAATAAAATTTTATTTTCTAGGCAATATTCATGTGTTTTGTTGAATACGTTCTTTCATAAAAAGAGACCGTGCCAATGCTGTCAAATAAGCAGCTGTATCCTGTTTATGTGGTATCAGACAATGTTACAATAAATATCACACTTAAACGTTGCATATTGCCGCGACGTCAGTGGAATCTAACTCCCTACCTGACGCGAAGACAAATGGCCGCCGTTATTGATATAGAATGTGGCCGTATCGAAATTTAAAATGTCCATAAATCGGAATTAATAGTTAATTATGACTTGAGAATAATACCATTGATCTACAAATTCTTATATGTAAAGAATGTAAATTTTGCAACATTTGTGTACTGCTAGAGCATTCCGTTTGCGAGCCTTTAGCCGGACAAACAAACAGAAGGACAATCTTTCAGATTTATAATATAGATAACGGTTTTGTGCCTGTAGTAACCAGTCGCCCAAAGATATCTTCGTTTACAATGTACGTATGTCTGTTGTTTGGCTGCAAGTATTTAATGAAATGACAGCAATGATAGTCTCATGCATTAATGGAAACAGCATATGCACCTTGGCATATGGGCAGACCAGCTCAGGCAACACATTAACGATGGAGGTAAGGGTCCATGATATCTGACCACCTGACTCCTCACTGCAATTTACAAACACACCACTACTCTGCAGTTGGGTATCATGGCACTGAGCAATGGTGAGTAATGGACTTGCTCAAGGTCCCTATTCAGAAATTGTCTCGGGAGGAAGTTTGAACCCGTACGCAATACAAGGCGAGTGCTCGAACCATGCGAATACTGTCATAAACTGTTATCAGGGTGAAACCGGAAATCCGGTAATTAATAAGCGGTCACTGCAAGCAGTATTAAAAGAGTTGCAGTGTTGCAAACAAGATTGGTCATTCACCATTCAGATAGCTGTACTCGAAGTTTACAACAATTCAATCAGGTATTCTAACGGCTTGTGTTTTACATTTTTGATATCTCACATTTGATGAAATTCATTGCTTCAATGTGTATTTTCAAGATTTTCTAAGTTTAAGTTTTTGTGATTATGTATTAAAATCAATTAAAAAATAATTTCCAAAAATTGGACACAATCATCCGTAACTTTGTCAAAAAGTAAGATAGAACCAACTTTGGTGTCATTTTAAAGCAAAAAAGGCAATCTTTGAAAATATTTATAATACTCAAATTCTAAAATTTGTGACATGTGAACCATTTTGATTCCTTGGGTTACATATTAAATTTTTGTATCAGACAGTGCATTACATAATGTACTCTACATTACTGTCATAAACTGTTGTCAGGGTGAAACCGGAAATCCGGGAATTAATAAGCGGTCAATGCAAGCCCAGTGTCCAACGTTGCAGCACGTCGGGCGCTTCGTTCTACAACGAGGGGTGAGCTCCTAGTTCCATGGGCACACTTGGCTATTAAGCAGCGCCGTGCTTTTTTGGTTGTGGGACCTTCCATCTGGAATGACCTCCCGCTTAAGCTCCGCTCTTTACTTGTGAGCCATCCGGCAGGGTTCTACAAGTCCCTCAAGTCTTTTTTCTTTAGTCGTGGCTGGGCCGGGAGCGCTGTTAGTAGCTTCTTGAAGAGGCGCTATATAAATGCTCTGAATGAATGAATGAGTATTAAAAGAGTTGGAAGTTTACAACAATTCAATCTGGTATTCTATTGGCTTGTCTTTTACATTTCTGATATCTCACATTTGATGAAATTCATTGTTTCAATGTGTATTTTCAAGATTTTGTAAAGGTATTGTTTTAGTTTTTGTGATTAAGTATTAAAACGAACTAAAATAATTTCCAAAAATTGGACATATACAGTGGGTGGGAACTATTCCAGTGTGTCCGCAGTCCTCTTGTAAACATCTTTCGCAGGACAGGAGTGACTTAGAAGATTAATGACCGAATTAAATCAGAAGACATTGATTGATGGTAGTAGACCATAGATGGCAGATATTTATAATTATCATGAAATCAGAGGAAACGAAGAATTACGTGCTGTTAGAGTTAATTGCTCCAAGTCTTATTCAGTGATTCTGCCTTAAGAAGTATGCAGATAACGACCGGAACGAATAGCGATAGTAAAGGGATTAAGCGAACGAAGTGAATTCAATGGTGAATTGATTTCGATTAAGGAATAGTCTGTCTGTAAGTTTCTGCTTATGAGGAAGGTGAAAGTATGATTTGTTCCGCTGTTCAACAGTACGGAAACAGAATCATAACCACAGGAGAAGCAACATCTGAGTTAGGAGCTGCAAGGTCTTCAATCCAGGAGTCGCTCCAAAATGCGATTAAAAACATCAAACTACTACAGGATGAGAAAGCACGTCTGGATGGCCTTGTTTGCATCCTTCAGAGTGAAATGAAAGCGGACATGGGTGACATTATTGCATTTCAACACTGTTTTAATCTAATGGTATTTTTTTTCTAGGCAACATCCAAGTCTTCTGTCGAATACGCCCAATTGTAAAAGAAGACGATGAGAAAGAAGCTGTTGTATGGTGTAGTGAAGATGACTAAAGGCAGTGATAAGGAACGATTTCCATGTGTTACGTTCACTATTTCCACCAATAATTACTCGTCATTATAATCTGCGACCCGGCCTCATGATTTCACTCTGCCGGATAGGGATGATCGAAATTTTATACCTAGAGTACTTTATGGTGTATTGGCTAAACAATAATTTTCTTTAGCAATAGGTCTCAGTCACTAATACATTCCTAACCCTCTTATCTATTTGACTATATATTATTTTTTGTCTAATCGATATCTAAACTGTTGATTTTGTAATCTTGTTGCGTTTGTGTCAACGAGTTTTTGAAATAAAGGAATAGTAGTAGTAGTAGGACAGTTGTGGTTCTAAACAAAGATCACCGCACTGTACGATACGAATGCGACAAATTTTTTGGAGAAAACTCAACTCAAGAAGAGATAAACTAAAAAGTCTTATTCGGTGATTCTGCTTTAACGAGTATGCAGATAGCGACCGGAACCAATAGCGATAGTAAAGCGATTAAGCGAACGGAACGAAGTAATGCAAATAATCGTGACATTCATTGTGATTGAGAATGTGTTCTTTGTTTTTCCAAATGAATTTAAACAAGATTTCTGTAGGAATTCTTTTCCAGAACCTTTTCAACATTTTGTGTGATTTTCTGCTGGTCTTTTAAAGAGTAATTGTAAGATTTTGCCTAATTTCAAGTGCTTTTATAACTTTATCTGAGTCTGTAGCCTGACGATACCAGTCAGACTCAACATCTCCATCTCCATCAGCTACTGGAGGCAAAGCAAACAGGTGATTGCAATGCTACAGGCTGCCTTAGAAGAATCTGAGACTCTTAATTCTGAGATGAAGACCCTGTGCAAAGGTGTGTACTACTAAATAAATTTCTTTCTTTGTGTGGTTACTTTTATTAAAATAATTTTTACTCGGTAATTTTTCAGTAATTTTTATCATGCCGCTGTCCAATGTGCAAGGCATTGACCGATTGGGCACCAGAAGCAGTGAGAAGTGACGCTTGAGGACAGAATTATAAGCGTTCATTTCTGTTTCATTATATTATTAATTAACCCTTTGAGCATTCTATTTTCTCCCAGTCTGGGGTGGCCACATATTTGTACTTAATTGTCTCAATCAATCAATCAATTTAGTTTATTCTCGGTATCAAACTGAGGTCTCAACTTGTAACAAATTTCAGGCAGAAATCATATAACAAAAATTGTCTCAACTCTGACAGTTAGTTACTAATTGGGTTGAGATTAAAAAGCTTGGGTAATTTGATTTGTTTTTTTTTATTCAGCCGCATGAGTTTGTGTCACTTAGACACATAAACCTTTGACGGTTGGATAATTATGGTTGTACTAGATTTTTGTGTGTAATCTGCTTATATGAACATTTTGGTCAGCTGTCACCACCACCACCACTACTGATTTCCATTGTTCCATTGTTGCATCATGCTGTTTCCTTGGCTGATCCTTGGATTCAACCTGGCACCAAAATTTATCACCGCTGTTCTCCTTGATGAGGTTTTGTGTGGCGCTGAGAAATTGTGGTGCTTTTACATTACTTAATACGTTAGACAGAACCAGTCAAGATCAGTTATTGATGATTCATTGATTAACTGGTGACTTCGTTGGTTGACAATCCAGCTATTGCTAGTAATCGTTATCTTGCGTTTGTTTGACCGGGTTGACTAAGTAGGTGGCCACATGGCTGCTTGTAATCTGTCTTCAGAGGAAGAGCAGCATAGTCTTCAGTGTGATGGTAAGCCATAGGCCAGTGTTTCTTTGCTAAAAAGTCTAAAAGAAAATCTAAACCAAAATCAGCCAATAAAAAAATTTCTGTAATGCAAATAATCGTGACATTTCATTGTGATTGAGAACGTGTTCTTCGTTTTGCCAAATGGATTTAAACAAGGTTTTTGTAGGAATTCTTTTCAACGTTTTGTGTGATTTTTTGCTGGTCTTTTAAAGAGTAATTGTAAGATTTTGCCTAATTTCAAGTGCTTTTATAAATTTATCTGATTCTGTCAGAAGCGGATCATCCTGAGCAGCTTTTTGGATGCCAAGGACGAAGTGATTAAAGTGCTCCTTGAATCACTGCAAGAATCCGAAGAGGAAATTGAAAAAGTTAGACGTTTGAGGAAGGGTGTGTACTACTAGATACATTTCTTTTTTGTGTTTTTACTTTTATTAAATATTTTTTATTCAGTAATTTCTATCATGCCAGTTTCCAATGTGCAGGGCATTGACCAATTGTACACCAAAGTTGGTTTTGATTTGTTGTTTGTTGCTGGTGATTGAGCAGTCATTTTTGGAAATTGCCATGAACTGGATGCTTTGTTGTTTATTGCTTTTTCAACTAAACAATTAGTGACAGTTTTTAATTATTTTAGTGCCAAACAATGAAAATAACTAGCGAGTTTAAGCTAGTTTAGGCATTGTGTATACATATTGGACCAATCAATCAATCAATCAGTCCATTCGGGCAATGAACAGACCAATAAATGAGTCAGTGATTCATTTAATGTGATTTTGCTTTAAATGATTCCAACCGTAAACTGCCTAAGATTATCTACAGTTGCATTAATCTGCGTATCTGATATGATTTTAAAAGAATAAAGCTAAACTCAAAATGAATTGTTTTACAAATAATCTTGATAATTTTCAGGTACTTAAAATTGATTGACCAATGCAGAATCAATTGTTACATTTCTTTTATCTTGGTAATGCATACTTGAAATCCTTAAAACATTAAGCGTGCAATCAAGTACTGTGTTGCAATGAGGTTGTTTTACAATTGGCAAACATCCTGAAGTACTAACCATGTTTGGATCCATAGCCAGCCATATTATATCTGAATTCATGTTACAGTGAAGCTTGTGAAATGAATGATATGATGTTTTTATCACTTGATTTCATTGTCGTAAATCTTTTAATTGATTTTACTGTTGTCAGGTGTTGCAAAGCCAGATGGCTATAAAGAATCGGGGGTTATCAACCAGCCATCACGAAAAGGTAAGAAAAAGGAGGAAGTAGCAGTCGCAAGCAGTCCTCTGGGTAACGAGCTGAACTTGATTTCAAATACCATCAAATAACAATAACTGGAAATACTATTATCAGATAATCTTATCAGAGTCAGCAGAGAGTCGGGAACTCAACCTAAATTACTATTATTTAAAAATTGTGATGCATTTATTAAGTGCCACTATCTGATAATCAACCATCTACTGATGGCGCTGAGCAAGGGAGAAAGGAAGACAGATCATTGGAGGGTGATGAGAAATTAGTTATGACATTGAAGAAAGAAAATTGTGCACTTAAAGAAAAGCTCCATATCGGAAAATTCTGAGGCAATCTCAAATTGTGTGAAGATGAAGATGTCATGCTTGATCATCTTTGTGATGGTCTGGCAGACATATACCGGTGCAACGTTCAAAGTTGGATTGACTTTAAGAAGCTTGTAAGACATGATGAAGTTGAAATTGCCAAGGTTGACTTACTGCTCATTGTTGCTGGGGTGAGATACAGACCTGAAGTGTTTCAAGAAGTCGCGCTGACGCTCGAATATACCGAACGTGTCATTCTTCATGAGATTTTAACATACAATTTTCAAAAGCAGAATTCTATTCTCGTTCTTTTTGAAAAAGCGTCTTCAACGAAGAGTGAGCTATATTCCTTGCCACCAACTGGCAAAAAGTACTTCAGACAAGTGGAAAGACGTTTCGATTTGTGTATTGAAAATTTGAAATTCGATCACAGTCAAGAACTTGAGCTTATGAAAGCAACTTACGAGAGCCAAATTAGTCGTTTAGAGAAAAGCTTGAAAGAGGAGAAACGATGGCGTGATTTGATTGAAGGACTTGCTCAAGGTCTCTACACAATAACCGTCTTGAGGGAGGAGGCTCAAACCCGTACTCTTCATGTTGCAAGGCGAATGCTGCGATTAATCTGCTATGTCCACAAACCATTCCTCGTCAGCTGTCTCAGAATTTGCTGGTGCTGTCATTTATAGACATGTTTTAAGTTTGTAAAGCTGCTAATATTGTCTGGACCAGGGATGGCCAACATGCGGCAACAGGTGACAGTAGCAAGACGCTGCTCATTGTGTAGGTGTCACCAGAAGAACGTCATCTGAGTGCGAGCATAAGCTCACTCCCCTTTGCTCAGAGAATCCAGGCTGTCGAAAGAGGTGCCTCAAAGCGTAGATCACGGACTGAAACTCCGTCAAGAACAGGAACGCCTTCAGCAAGTAAATCACATGCACGAACTGGATCGATCTCTCTTGGAGACTTAGTAAAGTCACGATTTAGAACAAAGGACGTTTGAATGCCTGCCAACAGCCACAATGCCGAAAGTTGAAGACATTAGCTCAGAATATTTTAGATGTATGTACCACCAGTTGGTGTTTAACATAGCAATCTCATAGTGTGTAGCATCTCATACACCTAATGTACCATGTCTGATGTACCATGCAATTGCAACGTCGGGGTAGTCTTGTACAATTGCAGCGTCGGGGTGGTCATTCGTAATGTTCTTGGCCAATGTCACATGCTAGCATGTTACAAGTTGTGTTAGCATTTCCATTTTGCCTTTTGGTGGCTGTCAGCAAAATGTTTGCCTGGTTTGTTTTCATATATCTGTTCAGACGTAGTCAGTACTGAGCTTTTTGTTAACTGAGCATAGACTAACCACATTTGTTTTCATCACCCTCCAATGATCTGGGTAAAATTCTTATCTCATTATCTCAAGCCCAGTTTGGTATAAGTCGATGAGAATTGAGGATGTTTCTGGAGTGCAGCGGTAAAATTGGGTACAAGAAATGATGAAAATTTAACCGAAATTAGGGTTTTGTTTTATCATATTGCAGTATCTGTTGAAATGCTACAGTTACGTAATTGTAATATGAAGATCTAATAGAGTCTGTTGAGAATTCTTGTGCGAATTCATTTCTGCTTTTTGCAAATGATCATTAATATGGTAAAATGTAGTTTACAGTCGATTTTGTGGTATCTTTGTAATTTGGGATGCCCTTTAAGCAGTGGTTTGCAAACGTAATTTCTGTGCATGGCTGACCCTCGTGGACCTTGCGGGGTCAGAACGACTTGACAATTGTGGAGTGGATGGCCTAAGGTTTCAAGAATCAATGTATATCAACACCTCGTTATCAGCACTTGGGGACGTGATAGGGGCATTACAGGCAAAGCAAGCATTTGTTCTGTATAGAAGCAATCCACTCACATTCGTCCTTCATGACAGTTTGGGTAAGATCAGGATAGGCTTCCTTAAGATAACAACTACTGGTATTATGGTACCTTAGGATGATGACTAGATGTAGTGTAGGGTACCCCGCTGACAATTTTGAATAGCTATGGTACCTTACGACAAAAACTGGATGTAGAGTGGGGTTCTGTAAGACACCAATTAGAAGTAGAATAGGGTACATTTAGATGATAATTGGGGTCTTGTCTTGTCTTTAGACATCTTCGATCTGAAGTTTGGCCGCACCTTGAACTGTCTGCTTCCAGATCACATTGTTTTCCGTTGCTTTCATCAATTGATACATGTTTAAACCCGTCCAAGATCTTATAATTAGGGTAGGGTACTTTAAAACTTAGAATAAAACTGTAGTAAGGTACCTTAAGGCAACAATTAGAAGTTGGCTATGTAGCCAATGCCTTAACTCTTTTATGACGAGCGTGTACTAAAAGTGACTGGGAAACCAAGGCAGCTCATCAGAGTGTTGTCACAAATAGAGCTAATGTAGGGTACCCTAAGATGACAAGTAGCGTCCCTTAAGGTGGCGACTAGTGGTATGTTAGGGTACCTAACAAGATGACAATTAGAAGTGGGGAGAGTACCTTAAGATGTTGACTCGAGGTAGGGTAGAGTTACCTAAGACAGCCTAGAAGTAGGGTACGTACATTAAGACTGACTGGAAGTAGGCGCCTTCTGGTGTCGATAATCTTGAGGTGAGGTGCCAGGATATCTGAAATACCCCATTTTCTGTTAAATCAGTGCAGCAAGGAAATTTTTAAAACAATATTTGTTGAGCAAAAACTTGTAATGACCTTCAAGGTAATCAGACATTATATGAACTGATAAAACCAAGCAGTTCTCTGTCTCTGGTTATTAGCTTGACTGTTCTCTATTTTTTTAGCCACGAATGGGAAATGCATCATGTTAGTGATGATATCACCAGCTCTAGAAGACTTGAATGAAACAATGTCGTCACTACACTTTTCGCAAAATGTTCGATCCGTCCAGCTGGGCCACGCAATGAAAAACGTTATCACATCAAGTCAATTTGACAGTCCATCACGTTGCAGAGCGAGTTCGCTATCAAGGACTCGTATAGGAAGTTTGGCGGTCGTCTCAACCCGAACGAACTTGAAGCCATCTACACATCGACCTTGACTGTCTCTGGTTATTAGTTTAACTGTTCTCTATTTTTTTAGCCACGAATGGGAAATGCATCATGTTAGCGACGATATCACCAGCTCTAGAAGACTTGAATGAAACCATGTCGTCACCAAACTTTTCGCAAAATGTTCGATCCGTCCAGCTGGGCCACACAAAGAAAAACGTTATCACATCAAGTCAAGAAAATCTAAACCAAATTCACATCACATCAAGTCAATTTGACAGTGCATCACGTTGCAGAGCGAGTTCGCTATCAAGGACTCGTATAGGAAGTTTGGCGGTCGTCTCAACCCGAACGAACTTGAAGCCATCTACACATCGACCTTGACTGTCTCTGGTTATTAGTTTAACTGTTCTCTATTTTTTTAGCCACGAATGGGAAATGCATCATGTTAGCGACGATATCACCAGCTCTAGAAGACTTGAATGAAACCATGTCGTCACCAAACTTTTCGCAAAATGTTCGATCCGTCCAGCTGGGCCACACAAAGAAAAACGTTATCACATCAAGTCAAGAAAATCTAAACCAAATTCACATCACATAAAGTCAATTTGACAGTCCATCACGTTGCAGAGCGAGTTCGCTATCAAGGACTCGTATAGGAAGTTTGGCGGTCGTCTCAACCCGAACGAACTTTAAGCCATCTACACATCGACCTTGACTGTCTCTGGTTATTAGCTTAACTGTTCTCTATTTTTTTAGCCACGAATGGGAAATGCATCATGTTAGTGACGATATCACCAGCTCTAGAAGACTTGAATGAAACCATGTCGTCACTAAACTTTTCGCAAAATGTTCGATCCGTCCAGCTGGGCCACGCAAAGAAAAACGTTATCACATCAAGTCAAGAAAATCTAAACAAATTCACATCACATCAAGTCAATTTGACAGTGCATCACGTTGCAGAGCGAATTCGCTATCAAGGACTCGTATAGGAAGTTTGTCGGTCATCTCAACCCGAACGAACTTGAAGCCATCTACACATCGACCTTGACTAAGAAATTTTTGTTAATTTTTTGGTTTAGCAGTAACTTTTTTGTGGCAACAGTAAATTGCCACTATGCTACCAGTCAATAACAGAGAAGACTGAATTTTGACACAAATAAAAAACAATCCATTGACCAAGGCCATCCATTTAGTATGTACACACAGAGGGGGGAAGGGGTAACCCAAATGCGTATGCTTGCATACGCGTAGGAAGGGGGCGTAAACCGGGATAATATCTTGTCCATATTGGCCTTCCTTCAAATGAGTGTCAAGCGTAAGTACGCAGATGGGGGTGTGCTAATAGTACCAGTGTTTCTTTTCTAAAAAGACTAAAAGAAAATCTAAACCAAATTCAGCCAATTAAAAAATTTCTGTAATGCAAATAATCGTGACATTCAAATGTTGTGATTGAGAATGTGTTCGTCGTTTTGCCAAATGGATTTAAACAAGGTTTCTGTAGGAATTCTTTTCCAGAACCTTTTCAACATTTTGTGTGATTTTCTGCTGGTCTTTTAAAGAGTAATGGTAAGATTTTGCTTAATTTCAAGTGCTTTTATAATTTTATATGATTCTGTCAGAGGCGGATGACCAGGCGGATGAGACCAGTCATATTGAGCATCTTTTTTGCAGTTGGAGGCTAAGCAATAAAATGATTGACGCAGCACTTCTAATTTCATGACAAGAATGCGAGGAACAAAATTCCGAAATGAAAACGTTGCAGAGAGGTGTGTACTACTAGATAAATTTCTTTTGTGTGTGTTTACTCTTATTAAAATAATTTTTAATCAGTCATTTCTATCATGCGCAGAGCATTGACCGATTGGGCACCAAAGTTGGTTTTGGTTTTTTGTTTGTTGCTGGTGATTGAGCAGTCATTTTGAGAAATTCTGTTAACATATTTTGCCATGAACTGGATGCTTTGTTGTTTAGTACTTTTTCAACTGAACAATTTTTGTGAGTTTTTAATTTTTTAGTGCTAAACAATGAAAATAACTAGTCAGTTTAAGCGAGTTTAGACACTGTGTATACATATTGGACCAATCAATCAATCAATCAGTCCATTCGGGCAATCAACAGACCAATAAATGAGTCAGTGATTCATTCAATGTGATTTTGCTTTTTAATCAAACCAACCGTTAACTGACAGTTGCATTCACCTGCATATCTGATCTGCTATTCAAAGCATCATGCTAAACACAGAATGAATTGTTTTATGAATAATGAAAGTAATCTCGATAATTTTCAGGTACGGTACTTAAAATTAATTTAACAATGCAAAATCAATTGCTACATTTCGCTTATATTGGTAATGCTTCTGCAGGCAATGCAGAAAGTAATTGAAAGTCTACAGGCAGCGTTGGAAGAATCCGAAAATCAGAAGTCTAGAATCCAGTCACTGTGTTTAGATGCAGACAAGAATAGTCCTACACTGTTCATGTGGCTGTGCTCGAAGTTTATAATGATGCAATCAGGTATTCTATTGGCTTGTCTCAGATGAAGTAGTTGAAATTTAAGAGTAACCAAAAAGAGGAGCCATAGAAAAACTACTGGTACTCCTCTAGATAAATTACTGGTAATCATAGATAGTTTCTGCATATATGTAACATTGAAATGATGTTAATTGTCGTAAAGAGCAGAATTTTTTGTAGAGATTACCGTAGGAGGTCAACAAAACAGGTTACTATTTCTCTACTTATGAAAGAAAACTAATTGGAGTTGCTCCCGACCCAATTAGACAAGACCACACCACATGATCCAAGAGAATTGTCTTTCAACTGTTCGTGAAATAGAGTCCAGAGATGGGCCGAATAATCGTTCGGTAATCGGTTCGGGCCGGATTTTGAACTAATCGGAATTAGTACATCTCAGGACTACTCATCCAAATAGCACAAAAAGTAATATTTTTGACCAAAAACAATTTCTTCTCTCATTAATACAGAAATAGTAACCTGTTTTGTTGACCTCCTGCGGTAATCTTTCATCTTCATCATTTAAAGTACGTGTAAAAATAATGAAATAGTTAAGTGAATAAACTCTCGTTTGAACTACATCTCTTGGTTTACCTTTAAAAAGCCTTATATTATTATATTTTTGCAAATGAAAATAAATATTGATGTGTAACGATGTCCCTGTAACCACACAGTATAATCTTGTAGGTAGATAGGTATTGCAATGTTATGATGCTGTGTTAAGACATAATAGATATAGGATAATAATTATATTTGTAATTACATGCGTTTAATGATTAATCAGTCAGCATCTGTGGTCAGTGTCATAAGAATTTTATATGTAGATAACGTTCAGGGTTATAATCACAATTTCTGGATTAAACGAAATGATGCGGAAGGTGGTGATTGGCTCAATTAAAAATCTCAACGAACTGTGAAATCACCGTGTACAAAGGTACAGTGTGAAAAGCGCTATGTCGACGTGGAAGTGAGAGACTGATCAGCGTGAACTGAGAACATTCTGTGTTGGACAGGCTGGAACTATTCTTCTGATCGATCGAGTAAAAAAAAGGAGCTTTTTCAATAAACACAATCAGTTTCGTCATGAACTCGAGAAGTAAATAACCTCGGTTCATCAAAGCGTGCAGTAGCGACAATCGTCAAAGTTAAATCGAACAGGAAGGTTGCGATAGTGAGAGTCATAGTGAAGACTCGACGGCGATTGCGATTGACGAAATAGTTGTTTTCGAGAACACTGCGGGAAGTGATCTTTGTGACTTTGAAGAAGTGTATTGTTGAACGTTGGTAGAATAGAACTTTCCGAGAATAAGTTTGGTTCATCACGGTGTTTGTGTGAGAACAACAAAATAGACCGAATGATGAACGCGACAACAGAAGCAAATCTTCGCAAGATGGAGGCTCAAGAGTTCTATTGAGGTGTCTGTGTATTGACGACGGGCGGAACAATATGTCGTTTAGGTGGAAGATTGTACGTATGCGTACGATTTGAACGTTTTAGGAAGAATGACACCAGTTGACATTGCTGGTTCAGAAAAGGTTGACAAGTCTAACTTAGCTGTTGACAAAAAATATTTTGCACTATGTCCTCTTGGTTGTATGTATGTATGTATGTATGAAAACACTTTAATAATGTAGTGCATTTTGAGTAACTCACAAAGGCGCTGTATATGTGAATAAACGAAATGATGCGGAAGGCGGTGATTGGCTCAATCAAATGTGTAAACAGTTGCAAATGTATGCTAACTCATACATTATAGAGTTTCGTCATTATCAGTGTCAAGTTGTTGACCTGTGGTATGCTCCGGTTCTTCTTTTTATGACTGATTTGCATATTTAGCCCTGCCTGATGAGAAGACAACTGGCCGCCGTTATTTATATTGAATGTCACCATATCGAAACTTAAAATGTCCATAAATCGGAATTTAAAGTTAATTATGGGTTGAGAATAATACCGCTGACCTACAAATTCGTATAAGGTTTTGTAAATTCTTTCGCACCGCTAGAGTGTTCCGTTCACGAGCCTTTAACCGGACAAACTAACAGAAGGACAAACTTTCAGGATAATAGTATAGATAACGCCTTCATGCCTGTAGTAACCAATCGGTCAGAGATCTTCGTTTAGATCTTTAATGAATTGCAGGAAGCAGCTGTGTCATGCTATTAGACGGGTTCAGCATATCTGCATCTTTGCATATGGGCAGACTGACTCAGGCAAAACGTTCACCATGGAGGTAAGGGACCGTGATATCTGACCACCTGACTCCTCACTGCCCTTAACAAAACACTCCTACTGCACAGTTGGGTATCATGGCACTGAGCAAAAGTAGAACAAGCAAATGTCGCAGAGGACAAACTTTCAGAGTTATTGTATAGATAACGCTTTCTCGCCAGTAGTAACCAATCGGTCAGAGATCTTCGTTTAGATCTTTAATGAAATGCAGGCAGCAGCTGTGTCATGCATAGACGGGTTCATATGCATCTTTGCATATGGGCAGATTGACTCAGGCAAAACAATCCCCATGGACGTAAGGGATCGTGATATCTGACCACCTGACTTCTCACTGCCATTTACCAACACACCCCTACTGCACAGTTGGGTATCAGATCTAAAAAGGTGGGACTTTATATGTTGAAACTGTTTCTTGCACTGTCCATGGCGGTACAATATGTCGTTTAAGTGGAAGATTGTATGTATGTGTTTTAGAAAGAATGACACTAGTTGCAACGGTTCAACCACGGTTCATGACCACTGAACAGAACCAGGCATGAATGCAGCAGGAGCGGTCTATGGGAGGAACATGCTCTAGCCCCTACATTAACGGTTTAGATTTTGGAAAGTAGAAGGTATGCGATTTCGGATTAGTTAGCAACTCGGTGGTTGGTGCTTAATATTAAAATGGAATGAAAACAAAACTTCCAGCTGAGTGGATAAATGGAACAGTAGCGTCAGGTGCAGCTACTGGCACAACACAACTATCATTGTTTTGGAAAAAAGTGTTAATCCTTAAGAATTTATAAGGTCACACTGAAATTATAAGGTCACACTCTGTATCCCAGGCACAAGGAACCAAATTACTTAAAACGACCATTGTCACTCAAAGTGCTGAACAGCACTTAGTACGACACCTGTGTTTCAAACAGCATATTATATAGCTAAACAAGATCATCCCTACTTTGACCATCCACATAAATTTGCTCGATTAACAAAAAATTAAAGGAGTGAATGTGGGTCGAGTGCTTCACAGTTGTTGTTTGTAGCGACATAATCGACCATATTGCTCATGACTTGAAGCAAGCACTAGTGAAACATATTGTGATGTCTACACCTGTGTTTTCTGTTTTGATAGATGAAAGCACAAATTTGAACAGAATTTCTTCTCTGGTTGTGTATATTCGTTGAACTTGCACGCTGGTCCCATTACATTTTTTTATATTGTACTCTTGAGTGAAGCAACTGCATTGAATGGGATAACTTTTGTTTTACTGAAGTGCTTGCAAGATCAAGGAATCAGTATAGCTGTCATGGCAGAATGCTTCGCTGGACTTGGGGGTGGATGGTGCATCTGTTATCTTGGGGCAAAAGACGGTGTTGTTGCAAAATTAAAGGAACATTTCCATCTTTGATTAGTTGGCATTGTTTCAATCAACGTTTGGAATTACCTGTGCATGATGCAGTCAAATCATGTTAAGAAATCAACCACTTAAAAAAAATTTGGACAACTTGTATGCTCTGCATTCAATGTCACCTAAAGCACAAAGAGAATTGGCCACATTTGCTGGTGAGTTGAATGTACAGCTGAAGCGAATTGGCAGAGGCTTTGAGTTGCAGAAGTGTTAGAACTGCTTGGTAATCCTACAGTGCATCGCACAAGAACTTCAGCAACAGAGCTGCAAGCACTAAGAAATCTGATTCAGAGCAACCAACATTTTTCGGAATGTTCAAGAAACTGACTAACCCTGTTTTCATTAAAAATTTAGGACTCATGTATGATGCCCTGAAAGAGAGTTAGCTGATTTGTCCTTGGCATTGCAGAAAGCTGATATCACTCTTCCTGTTGATTATCGCTTCCTGAC
Organism: Aporrectodea caliginosa; assembly: GCA_020284085.1. Taxonomy (NCBI): domain Eukaryota; kingdom Metazoa; phylum Annelida; class Clitellata; order Crassiclitellata; family Lumbricidae; genus Aporrectodea; species Aporrectodea caliginosa. The sequence goes on from JACEVL010000883.1 coordinate 330,698, forward strand.
AAGACAAACAGTTCTAAGTATTTGCAGCTAGAAAAGAGTCCAGTGGACTTTACTATGCTGAAGTTTGTCAGGCAGTAGAAGCAGGAACTTTCAAGGGTGTATCAGTTGCTGTTAGCAGTATCAAGCACTGGTGGACAGCATGGTAAAGAGACTGCTGGCAGATTCAGAGAAGAATCTCTGTAGTTCGATTGTCTCTCTTAATACCAATGCTTGGCCAAATAACCTTGCACCTGAGCATGGTGACAGAGAACTTGCACATTTATGTCGCAAGTTCTTTCTTCCATATAGTGATGTCAAGCAAGGTTATCGAGATTTTAAAGATAGAGGTGGCCAGGTTTCCGATAATTTCCAAGAGTTGATGAATCAAGTAAACACCTCACCAGTAAGCACTGCGGAGTATGAAAGAGTGTTCAGTAAAACGAATATAGTCTGCACATCACTTAGATCACAGCTGTCCATAGATCATATCTCATCACTCATGTTCATTTCATTGAATGATCCCTCTCTGGAAATATGGAAGCCACTGCCATATGTAAAATCATGGTTGGCAAGCCATCGACGTGATACAACTCATGCAATGTGCATTAACCCTTTCGTGTCTGTTGTATCCATATGGCAACAAGCGTAATTAAAGTCATTTTTTCATACGCCAAAATTTTTTAAAAGAATTTGAAGCAGCATCTGCTAAATCAATGTTTGCTAAGTGTAATTATTGCCTTTGTAAGTATTATTGTGACCATTTTGTTCTACTATATGACCTTGAAGTTAGTGTGGTTACCATTTTTTCAAATGTGAGTTTTGTTGGTTTAATTAATTTTTACTAATGACTGCTACGAAAGAATAAAAATATTTTTAGGAAAGGCATAGTTCAGTATTCAACTCTGATATACCATCAAGTTACTGTTTTGTGTAAATTTGCTATTTCAGTTAGTTTTATACCAGTTGCCATTTGGCAACAATGGGAAGTGGTGGATGTATAGAAAAAGGTATTGTGATTTAGCACAATTTAGAAACAGCTGACGGTTGTGTGTTTGATCATAAAATAATAAGTATGATTCAAGGTTGTGTTAAAAGTATCACAGTAAAGGACTTAAAATGTCGTATAACCATTTTTGGTAATTAGCACCAATGGTTTTGACTGTATGATGCAGACCGATGGATGCTGATTTGGATAGGAGGGTTTCATGCTGTGGCTGGTGCTTGCATCAGCTGGTAGTTATAGCAGTGTCTTCCTGTTGCTCCAGAACAGAGACAGTCAGTGGATGAGCAGATCATTAACTTCAAGGGCAAAAACAGCCTTCGTCAGTATTTGCCCAAGAAACCGAAACGTTGGGGCTTCAAGGTCCTTGCAAGGTGCTTGCTCGCAACGGATTTACCCATGACTTCACATTATGCCGGGGCTGTGCACCAGAACTAGCAGCGTCAGAGAGTGTGGGGTTTCATCCGGCTGTCTTTGTCATTCTATTGTGCAAGACTCTCCCAAAGAATGTGAACCACATCGTGTATTTTGACAACTAGTTCAATTTTCCAGAGCTCCAACTGAGACAGAAGCAATTTGGATTCCACTCTGTTGGACTCTTCGTGCAAACGGGCTTTTGAGGTTGCAGGTTGAAGTCTGAATCCGATTTGCGCAAAGCACGTTGTGGATCTTATGACAACAAGGTTGATGCAAACTCTGGACTTGGTGTCATCCGATGGTATGACAATCGTGCAGTGCAGATCTCAGCGACCCTCGTTGATATTCATCCTATCAAGATCGTGAAGCACTGGGACAAGAAGGTCAAGAAGTATGTCGAAGTTCAGTGTCCAGCTGCAGTGATAGAGTACACTGCCCACATGGGAGGTGTTGACCTTTTCGATGTGCTCTCTGCAATGTACCACATCGACCAAAAAAGTGTAAAGTGGTACTGCAGAATCTCCTACTGGGTTTTGAATGTCGCCTGCATCAATGGCTGGGTCCTACACAAACATCACTGCTCACAACCTGCAGTTCCTGAGAAATAAAGACTAGATCTTCTTGGGTTTGTTTCCCAAGTTTCGAAGTGTCTCATAGTAGCAAACAAGCCTTCGAGATCTGAATCTCTGGTTCGAAAATGAGGCAGTCCATGAAGTGCATGGCCAAATACTCAGGGAAAAGAAGGTCAGACAATCGAAAGCTCAAGGGAGAAGAAGAAAGTGACAAGTGCTTCAATACCTGAAATACGTTTGGACAACATTGGGCACCTGCCAGTTCATAGACCAGACAAGGGCATTCTAGAAACTGCGAGAAATCAATCATCCGCACCATGTGTGCCAAGTGTAATGTCCACCTGTGCCTCACTTCCCAATAGAACTGCATGCATAGACAACCACCCCAAGACATAAATTGTCATGTGGAACAATAGGCATGCAAGATGCAGTCTTTTCTATGTTTCTTATGCTGCTTGACATATTCTACATCACTGTTGCCATATGGAAACATTTTCCACGCATTCCCAATGTTGCCAAATGGCAACACTAATTAATTTTAATTAGACATTAGTTAATTACAAATTTTTTATATGTGGCACAACATATTGCACATAACTCTTGAAAAAACACTTCAAATATTTTTTTGTTGTCCAACAAATAATTCGGACACGAAAGGGTTAAACATTCTCCTGCTTCTCAGAAGAATAAAAATTTTGAATCTTTGTGGCATCTTTTATAATTGTATTTAGTAAGCTGGGTGATTCCACATCAATTCAACCAACATGATTTACATCAAATTTGACCAACTTCTTGGGTTTATACATGTCTTATGTGGTCCAAGAAGTGGGCAAAATTTCAAGTAAATCTGAGTCGGTCGTGTCAATCAGTTGCAAATTTGGTTGATATGACACGGGATCAACCAGTTAAGTTTGTGTACATGCACCTTTGTACTCTGTAAGGTCCTTGTTTGTGGTTGATCAGGTTGTTCACCATTCAGAAAGTTCAGTCAATATTTCTTACTGTATTTTTTTCCTCTAGAACTTTTTAATATTTTGTGACAATTTGTATGTACAACTGTAATCGGCCAATGAGATCTTTGTTTACAAAGCACGTAAATACGTTTGGCTGCAGATCTTTAATGAAATGCAGGCAGCGGTTGTGTCACGCATAGACGGGTTCAATGTGAGCATATTCACATACTGATAAACAGACAATATCAGAAAAAACTTTCACGATGGATGTAAAGGACTGTGATATCTGACCACCTGAACTGTAATCATACTGCAGTGTGTCAGTTTGAAATAAGAAACGACAATTAATATAATAGTTTCTGTAGATTGTATAATGTTTCAGGTGAACGTTGCAGGCCAGAAACTGGGTTGTGCTCTTGTTCTGAAGAATAACAATGAGGTGGCAGAAAGGAAGAAGCTTCAGAATGAACTGCGTGAGCTGAAAGGTAAGAAGAAGCTTTTGCATTGCTAGCGGCACTGGAAAATGTGATATGAGAGGTTTAACAGTGCAACATCAAGAGATCTTCGTTTACAATGCACAAATATATGTGGTTTGTTGCAGATTTTGCGATGCATATCAAGATGCTGGTTGCTCTCGCTTTTGTCCCCACTAGTGACAAATGCAGCGCGTACGAGGAGCTCATCAATCTTGACTCCTTTCCCGATGTACAACCTTTGCTTAGCTATTTTGAAACTACATTCATTGGAGAAAAACCTCGCCAAAGACGAAGAGCAAGAACAGTGCCGCTGTTCCCCTGTGAATTATGGGACTGTTACTCAGCCGTACGAAACAAAACCCCGCGCACAAACAACGCCGTGGAAGGATGGCATAACGCTTTCGCACGGTCAGTAACAACTGTTCACCCATCACTGGAGAAACTTGTCTCGAAAATACAGAAGATGGAGAAGATGGTCGACTGAAGATGGAGAAACTCCTCGCCGGCGAGGCTCCCCCAACCAAGAGAAAGAGATACCGTGATCTAGATGAACGCTTACTAACTGTGGTCAATGATTACGAAAATCGTGATTTCATCTCTTACTTACGTGGATGTTGTAACAACATTACCCTGTAAGCTAGGACTTATAATTCGGATAATTGTTGCAAAGGACTGCTAAATCGAACTATGCTAACGTTTAAACACTTTTTATTACAAGTGAAAATGTTAACATTACTTTAAGCAGTGTATATACAGAATTGACACTGTTAACATTACTTTAATCAGTATTTTCCGTTGACAGTATTAACTATGCGTTCGTTTGATTAGCTATGCGATTACAGAGAAATCGCCAATTATACTCTGTCTCTATGTTGTTAAAAATTAGACTAGAGCTGTCTTTATGGTGTTACCTCTCCGATATTAAAGATTAAGCGTTATTTAAAATAAAATTACATGCTCTCGGGCGCCGAATTGTCTGTCGCCGAATTGTCTGTCGCCGAATTGTCTGGCGCCGAATTGTCTGGCACCGAATTGTCTGGGCGTCATGGAACCGTGCAAAACACTAGAGAAATTGTCATACTAAGCGTTTGTTCTTTTGGCTTCCTGCTAGTGTCATTGATTCTAGGATTGATGTTTTGTAATAATGTGAGAACTGCAAAGGTGTAAGATTTTTTTCTAGCTGTAGTTTTTAATGTGGATGGTGTTTTTATGAATAATTTGAAAAATGTATAAAATGTTTCAGGCGTGCCTGTTAATCGCATATAGCGGTGTGATCTATGCTGGACAACAATTTTGTGATGCTGCTTCAAGCCTCTATTTTGTGTCAAAACGACACATGTATGACATGATGTGCGTAATGGGAACTGAGCCATGTAAGATCAGCAACGGCTACTATCATATTCTCTACACAAATCGCATATAGCGGTGTGATCTATGCTGGACAAATATTTCGTGATGCTGCTTCAAGCCTCCATTTCGTGTCAAAACGACACATGTATGACATGATGTGCGTAATGGGAACTGAGCCACGCAAGATCAGCTACTATCATATTCTCTACACAAACGCCTGTATGTAAAAGATAGGTGTCTTCATCTATTAATAATTTATATCGTATTCAATGTACTGAAACTATGAATTTATATAGAATGAAAACTTTTGTACATAGCTGCCTGATTGATTTTTTATTTTGAATGATAGTTTTTACTATGACTCACAGATCTGTGTTGAGATTAGAATTAAACAGTGCCAGGGTCTAGATTAGCTGAGCCTGAGGTAAGAAATATGAAGAAAGTGAATTTCTAAAATCATTAGTGGAAGTTCATTTTCTTCATGTCTATGTAATTAGATTATACTAATTTCCAATTGAGAGTTGCTCCTATTAAAACTTACGGAGTAAAATTATAGTAAAATAATGAACTTGAAATTGACAATGATGTTTGTTTATTTTCTGGTTGTAAATGTGTAGCCAAGATGTCCATCCGGATATTTCCAAAGTGTACTCATGAAGGTCTCATATCAGGTAGGCAGAAAGCAAGAATTCTTCAGTTATTATCAGTAACTCTTCTGTTTTTAAACCAATACTTATTGTCATCTACTTGCAAGTTGTATCTTGCTGAAACGTTTACTGAAAATTAGACTGTACTGCATGAACGGCTCAAGAAACATGTTGCCTACCTTTAGGTGCATATTTTCAATATATCAATTAGCTATTTCAGTGCTTCGATACGTCGTAAAAGGATTTACATCCGATTCCAGATGCACGTGTACTTGTAGCTTCAGAATCTATTATTTATTTTGCTTAAAAGGTAGCTGCCTTTTGTTCTGAGTAAATAAGCATGCCAATGGTGGCACAATTTGAAAAATGCGTGCACGAGTTTGCCTAGCAGATTGTGTATCAGAACTGTGGACTTTGCTGTAGCTTATGTTATTTTTATATTTTAAATAAAAAAGTCGATAGTGATTTTTTGCTAAGATTTGTCTTCTGGTTGATTTCTTATCTTTTTGGTAAAGTCGCTGCTTGAGTTGTTTTTCAAGAACCATTTTGATTACCAAATGTTGTTGTAATTGAGGTTGTGACAAAGTGGTCACCACAGGCACTCAAATTGACTACATTATAGTTGAGGATGTACGCGTTTCAGGTTCAGAGATGGAGTCTGTGGTAAGCATTATGTTTTCACTATAAAATTTGTCTTCCACTGTTATGACCAGATTTAATTTTGTCCATCTCCTTAAATAGTTTAAATGGCCTAGTGTGGATTTAGCTACATCATCAGAAGGGTCTTGATGTGTTTATGGGATCTGTGAGGCAATATGTCCTGGGGGACAAGTTTGGGGTATTGGTAACAGACTCGAGGTGAAGAACCTTGCCATTCGGGTTTGACTCAAAAGGTCGAGTATTCTGTGGAATCCAGTTTTTAAAGTCTGATGCTACACCAATTGATGTAACTGGGCTTTGCGTGTCAATTGTAAATATGCAAGTGGAGCGGGTTGCAAAAAGTACGCCTGTGTACTGGGGGAGGGTCAAAATTTTCCTGATTTCTGAGTACGTACTAAATGGATGGCCCCTTATCCTGTCAACTCATGGGCTATGTGCAACTGACTCATAGCTTTCTCTCTCCTCACTAGGTGCAAAACACTAGAGAACAGTTGCTTCCCTACGAGGGGAGGGGGTGAAGTAGGTACCTGTAACCACTAACCATTGGCACTTAATCTTACGCCATTGTACTTTATTTCTGCTCACTGTCTTGTTTTCACCTACACTCTGTGTCTAATGCTCTAAGCTATAGATCAGTGCTGTCCAACCCGCGGCCCGCATGCGGCCCGCGGGTTGATTCTAAGTGGCCCGCCCGAGCTCGCTAAATATTTACAATTTCTGTTAAAATGAAGTAAAAGACAGTCACTGACCTATTTGCATAGCTATTCGTTCGTAACTTGGCTTATCATTTGACAATGTGTACACAAAATCCAGTTCCAACAACGCATTCATTATGATAACTCCAGAATTAATTTTAATATAGTGAATAATTTTCAATAAATTTTAGTCGTTGCTTTTGAGTTGACTGGTGCGGCCCTCGGCTTCAAAAATTACTTCTTCGGTGGCCCGCGGTGTCAAAAAGGTTGGACAGCACTGCTATAGATGATACACAGATTACGAAAATGGACAAGCTAACTCTGACATGGTTACTGTGTACTGTAGTGACCTTGAGCAAGTCCATCACTCACAAATGCTCAGAGTCATCCAATGATGCTTGGTCGTTAGGTTGTGGTGCTTAATGATGTTAATTATAATTAAGAGTAGACTTTTGGAAAACTAATTGGAGTTGATCCAAGAGAATTGTCTTTCAACTGTTCGTAAAATAGAGTCACAGAAAAGGAGATGTCGCAGATTGCATGGAGTCCTCCAGAATAAGAGGCTAACCAATGCAAAGCTTCCATGTTTAGCCTGTACTAAAAGTGACTGGGAAACCAATGTTGCTTGTTGTTGAAGGATTAAATGAATGTAAAATGGGAAGCAGTGTGCGGATGAGAAATGTATGTGATGGACTTCCAATTGCATTTAGAACCCAGTCAGTAGATTTCAGCCCAGTGTTGAAAGATGTCATGAATATTTCAGTAGCAAATGCATGCACATTCGACCAGGTCAGGAAGCACGTTAACCTGCCGTTAGTCTGGTGGTTTGCGTGTTGGATTGTCAACCGAGGGGTCAGGGGTTCAGATCCTTTCTGATCCAGGGTAGAAATTTGATTTCAGCTCCACCTGTGCCTACACTGCCAACTTGGTCATAACGATTACAATGACTGTATAGTGTAAAACTGTTGGTGGGAAGATCAGGCGGTGAGGGAGAGGACTAGCTACCCGCCCTAAGAAAATGAAGTCGTAGAGCTTTATGCCTATCGCTGCCTCTCAGGCAAGCTTAAGGGATTGCTCTTCTAAGTTGCACCTGGCATCTGATTCAGATGTTGGTGTCTGGCACGTAGATCTCATTATATTAAAACGGTGTGACACGAGGCACAATCTAGCAAGGTGTAGTCATGCTTCAACAGGTTTCTCTTGTCTTACTGAATGCCTTACACATGGTGCCCATGTAGTTTCTGTCGTTATCAGTGACATTGTCATCGAATTGTTTGGCTATTATTGTGAGTGGGAGTGATTTCCTTTGCAGAGACCTTCTGTCGGATGGCGCAAGTAATCTAATTGGTCGAATGCATCCAGAGAACGGAGTAGAGATTCCAGGTCTAGAATGGCGTGCAGTTACGTCATCTAAGGATATTGAGAAGGCTCGTCATATGTTAAAAATTCATATTTGCAAATTATTTTACGTTCCCTCTTTTATGTGTATGTACAGGGTGGCGCAAAATAAACCGGACTATTAGTTTTTTGCAATTGCATCGCTTGAATAATCAAAGTAATTATCGCCTTAAAACTATCATTAGACAGAAGTGACACAGAAAAATGAGAACGCTACATAAAATAAAAATGACGTCAAATATTCTATGGCGTTAACTATTCTTAGTACCGTCATGGCGAAGCGTCTGTTGACAATTGATGATAAATCGTTAATTCGTGCGTTAAGACTCGAAAAAGGATGGGGTTCGCTTCGAATGATTAGAGAATTCCCACAACGACAATGGAAGCGAAGTACGTTGAATGATTTGATTAAAAAGATCGACGAAACTGGCGACACTAAAAGAAAACAGGGTAGCGGTCGACCGCGATCGGTTCGTACGGCTGATAACGTAGCGAAGGTCGAGGAACTGATTTCAAGTCAAGAAGGCCAACCGGGAACAAGCAAATCTCCGAGAGAAATTGAACGTCAAATTGGTATATCTCGTAGAACTGTTCAGCGTATTGCTAAATTTGACTTACAGCTTAAAGTGTTTCGGCGACGTGAGGTGCAGCTGCTAGCACACGCTGACAGGGTGAAACGGCTTGCCGCCTGCAAACGTCTGTCTCGACGACTAACCGTAGCTAAATTGGCCAGAACATGGTTTACGGATGAAAAGATCTTTACAGTCCAAACACCAACCAATTCACAGAATGATCGAGTGTACGCCAACGTAGCTGTGAAACGAGACATTCCTTCAGAACGCTTGCTGAAAGGTCGGAAGCACTTCTCACAGAGCATCATGGTTTCGGTTGCCGTGTTCCAGCTGGGGAAATCGTCATTAGTTTTCGTTGAACGAGGAGCAAAAGTTAACAGTTCCTATTACTGTGACGTCGTCCTACATCAAGGATTACTGCCAGACATTATAGCTCACTCTGGTCACAATTTCACTTTCCAGCAGGATGGAGCACCTGCTCATCGTTCACGAAAAACAGTTGCTTTTCTCACTGCTCACGTTCCAGACTTTATTGAACCAGAAAATTGGCCACCGAACAGTCCGGACTTGAATCCCGTAGACTATTCCATCTGGGGAATGCTTCAGCAGCTTGTATGTGTGATGTATATTTCAACTATATAAGAGCTTTTAGAAGTTGAGAAACTGTCCGATCTCACATTAAATGCACTCTGCCTCTTAGCAGCCATTATCAAGTCTTGCATTATAGTGCGATAGCATTAGAATGTGGTTGATATCAAAGCTGAAGATCCGTGTAGAATCAGAATTGAAGCTTTATCGATGTGAGTTTCAAGGAAGTTTACATGTGTATGTACACCGGTATTATGTTGGTTTGGGGAACCATAGAAAACTGTATTATGGTATGTATGTGTACGATTTGTATGTTTTAGGTAATCTGACCCTCGTGGACCTTGCAGGGTCAGAACGACTTGACAAGTGTGGAGTGGATGGCCTAAGGTTTCAAGAATCAATGAACATCAACACCTCGTTATCAGCACTTGGGGACGTGATACGGGCATTACAGGCAAAGCACCTGTCCACATGTCCGATCTCACATTAAATGCACTCTGCCTCTTAGCAGCCATTATCAAGTCTTGCATTATAGTGCGATAGCATTAGAATGTGGTTGATATCAAAGCTGAAAATCCGCATAGAATCAGAATTGAAGCTTCATCTATGTGAGTTTCAAGGAAGTTTACATGTGTATGTACACCGGTATTATGTTGGTTTGGGGAACCATAGAAAACTGTATTATGGTATGTATGTGTACGATTTGTATGTTTTAGGTAATCTGACCCTCGTGGACCTTGCGGGGTCAGAACGACTTGACAAGTGTGGAGTGGATGGCCTAAGGTTTCAAGAATCAATGTATATCAACACCTCGTCATCAGCACTTGGGGACGTGACACGGGCATTACAGGCAAAGCACCTGTCCACATGTCCGATATCACATTAAATGCACTCTGCCTCTTAGCAGCCATTATCAAGTCTTGCATTATAGTGCGATAGCATTAGAATGTGGTTGATATCAAAGCTGAAAATCCGTGTAGAATCAGAATTGAAGCTTTATCGATATGAGTTTCAAGGAAGTTTACATGTGTATGTACACCGGTATTATGTTGGTTTGGGGAACCATAGAAAACTGTATTATGGTATGTATGTGTACGATTTGTATGTTTTAGGTAATCTGACCCTCGTGGACCTTGCAGGGTCAGAACGACTTGACAAGTGTGGAGTGGATGGCCTAAGGTTTCAAGAATCAATGTACATCAACACCTCGTCATCAGCACTTGGGGACGTGATACGGGCATTACAGGCAAAGCACCTGTCCACATGTCCGATCTCACATTAAATGCACTCTGCCTCTTAGCAGCCATTATCAAGTCTTGCATTATAGTGCGATAGCATTAGAATGTGGTTGATATCAAAGCTGAAAATCCGTACGATTTGTATGTTTTAGGTAGAATCAGAATTGAAGCTTCAAGAATCAATCATCAACACCTCGTTATCAGCACTTGGGGATGATACGGGCATTACAGGCAAAGCACCTGAGTTTCAAGGAAGTTTACATGTGTATGTACACCGGTATTATGTTGGTTGGGGAACCATAGAAAACTGTATTATGGTATGTATGTGTACGATTTGTATGTTTTAGGTAATCTGACCCTCGTGGACCTTGCGGGGTCAGAACGACTTGACAAGTGTGGAGTGGATGGCCTAAGGTTTCAAGAATCAATGTACATCAACACCTCGTTATCAGCACTTGGGGACGTGATACGGGCATTACAGGCAAAGCACCTGTCCACATGTCCGATCTCACATTAAATGCACTCTGCCTCTTAGCAGCCATTATCAAGTCTTGCATTATAGTGCGATAGCATTAGAATGTGGTTGATATCAAAGCTGAAGATCCGCGTAGAATCAGAATTGAAGCTTCATCGATGTGAGTTTCAAGGAAGTTTACATGTGTATGTACACCGGTATTATGTTGGTTTGGGGAACCATAGAAAACTGTATTATGGTATGTATGTGTACGATTTGTATGTTTTAGGTAATCTGACCCTCGTGGACCTTGCGGGGTCAGAACGACTTGACAAGTGTGGAGTGGATGGCCTAAGGTTTCAAGAATCAATGTATATCAACACCTCGTCATCAGCACTTGGGGACGTGATACGGGCATTACAGGCAAAGCACCTGTCCACATGTCCGATCTCACATTAAATGCACTCTGCCTCTTAGCAGCCATTATCAAGTCTTGCATTATAGTGCGATAGCATTAGAATGTGGTTGATATCAAAGCTGAAAATCCGTGTAGAATCAGAATTGAAGCTTTATCGATATGAGTTTCAAGGAAGTTTACATGTGTATGTACACCGGTATTATGTTGGTTTGGGGAACCATAGAAAACTGTATTATGGTATGTATGTGTACGATTTGTATGTTTTAGGTAATCTGACCCTCGTGGACCTTGCGGGGTCAGAACGACTTGACAAGTGTGGAGTGGATGGCCTAAGGTTTCAAGAATCAATGTATATCAACACCTCGTCATCAGCAATTGGGGACGTGATACGGGCATTACAGGCAAAGCACCTGTCCACATGTCCGATATCACATTAAATGCACTCTGCCTCTTAGCAGCCATTATCAAGTCTTGCATTATAGTGCGATAGCATTAGAATGTGGTTGATATCAAAGCTGAAAATCCGTGTAGAATCAGAATTGAAGCTTTATCGATATGAGTTTCAAGGAAGTTTACATGTGTATGTACACCGGTATTATGTTGGTTTGGGGAACCATAGAAAACTGTATTATGGTATGTATGTGTACGATTTGTATGTTTTAGGTAATCTGACCCTCGTGGACCTTGCGGGGTCAGAACGACTTGACAAGTGTGGAGTGGATGGCCTAAGGTTTCAAGAATCAATGTATATCAACTCCTCGTCATCAGCACTTGGGACGTGATACGGGCATTACAGGCAAAGCACCTGTCCACATGTCCGATATCACATTAAATGCACTCTGCCTCTTAGCAGCCATTATCAAGTCTTGCATTATAGTGCGATAGCATTAGAATGTGGTTGATATCAAAGCTGAAAATCCGTGTAGAATCAGAATTGAAGCTTTATCGATATGAGTTTCAAGGAAGTTTACATGTGTATGTACACCGGTATTATGTTGGTTTGGGGAACCATAGAAAACTGTATTATGGTATGTATGTGTACGATTTGTATGTTTTAGGTAATCTGACCCTCGTGGACCTTGCGGGGTCAGAACGACTTGACAGGTGTGGAGTGGATGGCCTAAGGTTTCAAGAATCAATGTATATCAACACCTGTTGAGAGGAGTCGCGTTCGGCAGGGGAGGAAAGAGGGCCAGCTCGGCCTCTCAGGTCGTCATCCAGAGAAATTCGATCACAGTCAAGAACTTGAGCTTATGAAAGCAACTTACGAAAGCCAAATTAGTCGTTTAGAGAAAAGCTTGAAAGAGGAGACGATGGCGGCTGGACGTGGACACAACAGAAAAACATGAAGAACGTACTCTGATTACATGCAAGGATACAGCGATTGCAGCTGTTGATACGAAGTCCCACATTTTAAAAAAAAATTTTTTTGAGGATGTTTGTGAGAAAGTAATCGTCGATGAACTAAATGTTCATTTGTTAGCTTCAAAGCAATCAGATGATCTGCTTGATCATGCCATGATAAAAATTGAAAAGCTTAAGAAGAAACTCAGCAAGGCTCTTCTTAAAATTGATCAGTTACAATTTGAAAATTCGGAACTGCTGAAAAAAAACTTTAATAAAATTTATTGGATATTTAGGCTTTTTAACATTTCATGTGGAATGGGGTGGTAAGCGTCTCTAAAAAGCCTCTACCACCCAAATGCCCACCACGCCACCTTCACGTGGTACCTCTGTTGGACACAAAGTGCGTGGTAGACGACCGAGCCCTCGCCGGTATATGCGAGCCCAGAGACAAGGAGTCGGAACAATGAAGGACATCGACGCTCGGAGATGGTGCCTCGCTAAAAACACCGAGAGGAAGGCAACAGAAAACCACCTCTCTAATTTCCCAAGAAACACTTGCAATGACGACTGAAAGAAATGACGTTAACAACGTGAACGATTCCCCACAACCGCTGTTGAGAGGAGTCGAGTTCAGCAGGGGAGGAAAGAGGGCCAGCTCGGCCTGCAAGGCCTCTCAGGTCGTCATCCAGAGAAAACCTTGACAGGTGTGGAGTGGATGGCCTAAGGTTTCAAGAATCAATGTATATCAACACCTCGTTATCAGCACTTTAAACACTAAAACACTAAAAATGACTGCTCAATCACCAGCAACAAAGTTCACTCATGCATCCACAACCCTACAATGGAACATCGATGACACTGAGCAATTGTGAGTGAAGGACTTGATCAAGGTCCCTACACAATAACCGTCTCAGGGGAGGAGGTTTGAACCCGTGCTCTCAGCGTTAAAAGGCGACCACGAGAATAATGTTATTAATCGTGTATCGTATCCCACAGAAGTCTGCATCTAAAGGAAAACAGGAAGACACAGAGTTGGGTAAAAGGCAGCTAATTCAGGCTGTGAAGGAAGCACAGATTTTGAAAGAAGAACGAGATGCAGCTGTTGCTGAAAATGAGTTTATAAAAAGAAAGCTCACCACTGCTCTTAAAGAAAACGCTGAATTCGGACACCAGGTGTGAGGCATTTTACAAAATGTGTAAATACAATATAATCTTCACATGCTCAACGTCAACCTGGAATAGGAATGCACCCAGAAAATGGCGGTGGCTTGAATTTAATCGAGCCGAAAAATCTATAAACTTCTTCGTTTAACGTGCATCTATAGCATATCTACAAGACTACAAACTTTTCTCTTTCTTGACAGATTTACTGCTGAAGGGCTACGACTGATAAAGTCGCCATCACGGGAATAATGACTTTCATCGCATACGTTTTCCTTTGTTATTTTGCAGTGAGTCAACCTGTCTCACTTGTTTATGTCCTTCGCGTGCCACTTCGCATTGTGGAACAACGAAAACACAGTAACTGTTATCTCTGCACTGAATTTCTCATCAAAACAACTCTGGCCTAACTCTTAAAGAATGTCTAAAAAGCTGCAAAACTTGAGGAATTGGCTGAACTGGTATAGAAGAAAAGATACAGAACATCTTGCTTACCCGTCTCATGGCTCTGCTAACTCCGATAATGGAATACTTGGTGAAACAACTGGCAATTGAGATAACCTCTGAACTAACAGCAACACTTACAACGCACACGGACCAAAAAAGTACTGAACTACAAAAAGTGAAGAACAAATAGATCAGTTGAAGGATAAACTGAAGTCAGTGGAGGACACTAACAACGTACTTCAGATGAAACTTGATGACATCGAGAGACACGCAAGAATAAACAATCTAATATTCTATGGTGTACCAGAAGCCTTGACATCCGACTTGGCCACTGGCTCATCAAACTAAAAAACCTTTCAAAACGAGACTGAACTTTCACCAACTTCTGCGGTCATTCAGATCTGTCGGGAAAGGCTCTGCGTCAACCTTACTGAACATGACATCTACAGTATATCGTCTACCAGGCTCTACTAAATTGCTCCGTAAGCCGCTTGTTGTCAGCTTCACCACAAGAAGTTCTCGGAATGTGGTTTTCAGTGCTAGAACGAGGTTACGCTCTGCCTCAACCGTGTACAACTTTCCCTGGGAACCAAGGAATCAGCTATTCATTAATGAGCACTTAACAAAGAACAATGCTCACCTTTCTGCGATGGCCAGAAGATTGGTAACAGAAAAACGCATTGCCTCTACACGGACCTCTGGAGGTCTGGTCTACATCGAGCCGACAACCCCCACGGACGACTCTTCCCACTCTTCTTACGCAGGATGACCTCTACAAATTTGCTCCACCACTGATCAACGACAAACACTTATTTGTATTGCAACTCCTACCTGGTTGATTTTTGCTTAATCCGGGACTCTCGAGTCACAGCGGACTCCTTCGTGAGTTATGATTGCTAATTATAACTAAAACATTTACTCCTCCATGGCTATACAAATAAACACCTCATGTTTATATCATTCACCTTTCTCAGCAGTGTTTTATAATGAATATATATGTAATAATTAAGACTTATAAACACCCTGGGAGTATTGATGGGTCTGTTGAAGAAGCCTGTAATGAATCTTGAGTCATCTAATCATCTGTTACATATAAGATCAATTAGGCTAATTAAAATGTGCATTATTTGATGCCGCCATGTCACATGGCTCTGAAGTTAAAGCACAGACTCTCTGATTTCTTAGTCTAACCGCTATTCAAGTTGCATTGATTTATTCACTACACAGCACTAGTTATAGTACCAGTTGTCCTACAAACCATATCACATACAATGTGATCTTTAGTGAAGAACTTATCTATGTGTGCTAAGACATAACCTCGCTGAGATGTTAAACTGACTGACCACTATGGGATTAATGCTGATTTATTCTTGCCCAATTGTTGTATGTAGGAATAAGACATTTTGCAACCTAGACCGCTTAATACAGTGATGGGCAAAGTGCGGCCCGCGGGCCGCATGCGGCCCTCGGACTCCTTTTGTGCGGCCCGCCGAGAATCCTAAGACAACTTAAATGTGCGGCCCGCCGAGAATCCTAAGACAACTTAAATTTTCAAATAAAGTTTTATGCAGGAAACGTAATTTTTGCAGTTGATCGTCGACGTCTAGCATAATATTGACATCATGTGTTGACTTTGCTTACTTATTAATCCTTAGCTGCAGTGAAATTAGCGCCGCCTAGGGAAGCAGTAAATTAGATAATTCTTGAAAGATTTTTATTCTTTCGGATAAATCATGGCGTCTATTAACAAAAAACGTAAATTGTCGTCAGAAAACAGATTATTTCACGACGCATGATTGTTAGATTATTTCGTTACACCAAACACAACATTACAAGGCTCCGGTAGTATATGTTTAATCTGCAAGGAATCGATAACAGTGAACAAGGAATACAACGTTAAGCGCCATTACGAGTCCAGACATGTTGAGTACAATAGGAAATATCCTGCGAAGTCTACCGAGCGGCAGAAGCGCGTTGATTTCCTCAAAAGTGAGCTCAGTCGACAGCAGACAATTTTCAGTAAAGCACAGACTGTACAGAAGAAGGCATATGTTGCGTCGCTGAAAGTTGCATGGACATTGTGTAAACATAAGAAGCCTTTTTCGGACGTTGATGTTCTTAAGGAATGTTTTTCTGAAGTTACGTCTACTTTGTTCAGTGACGATAAGAAAATACAAGATAGAGTTCGTGCTGAATTCAACGCAGTTTCTCTTAGCAGGCGCTGCATAACACGCAGAGCTGATGAAATAAATGTGGACATAGAAGCTCAACTGAAAGAAGACATAACAAGGTGCCAATTTTACAGCTTATGTCTTGATGAATCTTGTGACATTACCGATATTGCACAGCTAGCAGTATTCATAAGAATGGTTTTTCAGACGGCTGCACAAAGGACGAGTTTCTGAATTTGGAGCCATTGTTGTCGACAACACGTGGACAAGACGTTTATCATGCATTAATTTCTTTATTGAATCGTTTTGATATCCCACCGGAGAAACTTGTTTCCGTTGCCACAGATGGTGCTCCATCCATGATGGGTTCACACAACGGTTTAATTGGTCTTCTGCGTGCAGACGACAAATTTCCTGCATTTTTGTCTTATCATTGCGTAATTCACCAAGAAAATCTTTGTGCCGGTAAACTTGGGTTTGCAGAAGTCTTCAAAGAAGTTGTTAACATTGTTAACTTCATTAGAGCGTCACCTTTGCGACACAGACAGTTTCGAGAATTTATCTCAGAAATCGAGGATAAAAACTTTGATGACCTCACTTATCACAATAACGTCAGATGGCTCTCACGTGGAAATGTGCTGAAACGCTTCTTCAATTTGAGAACTGAGATACTTGCTTTTCTCCATGATATTAACAGAGAACATGAAGTATTGTGTGATCACAGTTGGTTAACAAAACTTGCGTTCTTGACTGACATCACCAAACACCTAAATGACTTGAATTTGAAACTGCAAGGACAGATGAAATGTTTGTCAGACATGATCTTTACAATTGATGCATTTAAGAGTAAATTGACATTGTTCAAAACACACTTGTCTGCCATGAACTGGACACATTTCCCTTGTCTTGGCGAAATAATGCAAGCAGAAGGAGCGTATCCTGAACAATGTGACTTCGTTGCGGAGGTAGACAATCTGTTGCAAGAGTTTCAACTACGATTTCGTGAGTGTAACGATATGAAAGTACACTTTCACTTTTTCAGAAATCCATTCACGTTTGATCCGAACGACTTCACTGACTCTATCGTCAATGATGTCAGTAAAGCACAGTTAGAAATATTGGAGATTCAAAGTGACGATGAACTTGCCCGATCTCATGCAATAGTGAATCCAGCGGAATTTTGGCAGACTGTTAATCAGTACTCATATCCAACACTTAAGACTGCTGCTAACAAGCTGCTATGTATGGTTGGGAGTACTTACTGCTGCGAACAGTTGTTCTCACAGATGAATGTTGTCAAGAACAAATTGCGAAATAGACTTACTCAAGACCACTTGATATGTCAGCTACGAACAAGTATTAACAGCTACTCAATCGCGTTACGACAACATTCAGTACATTGCCGATTGAATAGATTCAGTCACTATTCAAACTATTGTGACTGTACACACTTTATTGAACCTGTGTGCAGAATGACTTTGTTAACTATAGATAAGTTTCAATTTCCTATTGGAACATTCCTTTGCGGCCCGCGCCCATTCCCCCCGAAAAAAATGTGGCCCTCGAAAAAAAAACTGTGCCCATCACTGGCTTAATACGTCCACTATATGTAAACTGATGGTTTAGTTAAACTGAACTTACAGCTTTTTGTTTGTTGAACTATAGGCTATATAAACAATGTTGACCTATTTCCTGCTCAGAATCTCTTGATTATACGTATAACCCACATTTAGCTACATCCAGGTAATGTCAGGGCATAGCACAACAACTAGTGCATATGCCACTTAAAAGGCACATAGCTTGATGATACTGGGGCACAACACTCAGTTGAGCTGAACTATACCTTTTTTGACTTGTTAATCTATCCACTATGAAAATAACATTGATTTTCTTTTTGCATAACCTGACGTCATTGTGGCAAAAGGTTTAGTTGAGTTACTTTACAGCCTCTTTAAATAGTTGATCTATCCACTATGGAAATGAACATTTATCTACTTCCTGCATAATACCTACTGTATATTATGACACCATGGTTCGTTGTTTATGTGAACTTTTCATAGAATGATGTTGAACTTTTCTACCTAATGTCGATGCATTATTACCACTTCATAACTTCATTGACTTTCTGCCTTGTGACTAACTCACAACCCTAATTATGCTATACATACTAAGCTGTCTTTGAGTTTTAATGTTGATGTTTTCGGCCTGACCGTTCTACAGTTGCTTTCTTGTTCTGATTGTGTTTATATTTACTGATGAACAGTTCTCGGCAAGTTGCCACTTTTAGTTACTGCTGCATGTGCACAGTCCTAATAAACTAGCGGGAGAGGGGCTACACTTGCTTCTTGTGAGGCAAGCCTTGTCATGCACTTTGTATTACCAATAGAGATGTTATCTTTTCTGTGGACTCCTGGAAATGCCTAGACAAGACATAAAAACATCCAATGATGACCTAAATTTAACCTCTGAAACTTTGAATGAAGCCAACTTTCCCAAATTTAACACCTTACAATCAACAGGTACCGATGACTTTAGTAAACCTCGCCTAAATAATAAAGACTTGGGAGTCTCATCAAGGGTCACTACCTCCTAGATAACATCCCTTTTATAGATAATCTATGCCACATACACTCGCCTTTTCTCAGCCATTAGGAGTAATCCAGGGCATGTCTTGGATGACCTGCTCTGCCAATTAAGCAGACAGGACATTTTCTATGCACAAGAGCAAATGACCCAGATATCCCAAGCACTGATAGAGTGGTTAGAAAAACCTTCATCATAAGAATGTTATATGAATAAATTTAGTTTAATCAGTACTATGTACAATTTTAATCAGTACCATGTACAATTGTTTAATGTGTTAGATAATTTCTCTTGGGGCCTATAATATGGGACATAATGACGAACTGTATAAGCTTACTCAATACTCATCTTTAGTGTTATTTGTATCCTTGAATTTTTGTACACCAAAGTGTGGCATGCATTCGTTTCAATAAAAAAATATTCTTTTTCTTCTTATTCTTCTTCTTATAGTAGATAGCTAACTATCATCTCGAACAGTAGGTATGAGAACAGGTTACTGTCCGTAGTACATCACAATTTGACTGTATCATTACAGCAATATCAGAAGTTAGCCTAAATTAAAAATCATAAAGCCATTTTGGACAACCGGCGTCCGGTTTTATTCTAAATCCTAAAATTGGAGGTTGTTTCAATGCCTGCCAAAAGTCGTGATAACTGATTTTGCATCAGTCTGAATTATGTTATGTACTAATTGACTGTCCAATTTTGCAATAATGGTTCAAGTTTCTGTATCCTAGTGTATGTCATGGTCGTTTAATGGTTTGTAATTTAAATGTACCTCCACTTGGTTTTAAGTAGATGTTACTTTGAAATCTCATCATGTCTAGCATCTTACTCAGCTAATGTACCATGTACAATTGTTTTGTTGGGTTGTCTTTCGTAATGTTCTTAGGGAGCATCCATAAAGGACGTCCGCAGTGAGGGAGGGGTCATCCAAACGCGGACAAGGAGAGAGGGATTGTGACCAGTGTGGACGTCCACACCTAAATTTGGTACAGTTATTTCAGTACAACATGTGCCGTATTAAAACCTGTGCCGTATAAAAATTTATTGTTACACTGAAACTACCTTGAGTAATCTAATCTGTTCAGCATGTTACATTACCGATTGTGGGGCGCGGTGGTGTAGCGGTATGTTCAGTGCCTTGCAGCTGTAGGGTTGCGGCGGGTTCGAATCCACCTCAAGCCGCCGCATAGGGACCCTGGGCAAGTCGTTCACTCGCAATTGCTCACGCGCTTCGGTGTGAAACTCTGATCTAGTGTCCGCGCTGTAGTCGGTAGCGCCTCTGAGTAGAAATCTTGAAGGGGCGCTATAACAAGTGCTCATACATACATACATACATACGAGCTTACATTACAAACGAAGATTGTCTCGTATTTAGACATTTTGTAAAACGCCTCTCACAGTATAGGCTACTCAGATTTTCTCAGCATGGGAGCCCCTGGCGGAATATAAATGCTTTCAAGCAGTAATCATTTCTGCATTTATGAAGAGTTGCAATATAATGACCAAGCATCAATTAGTGTCACTGAGAAATCGTGAGTGAAGGACTTGCCCAAGATCCCTACACAGTTAGTATCTCAGGGAGGCTGCAACTCGTACTCTCAGTGTTACAAAGCGAGCACTCTAAAATATTACCTGCTGTGTTTACACACTCACCCAAGGCATTTAAAAAGTGCCCTTGCACAAACCAAATTCCAGTAGTCATACATACTAAACTTCAAGTTTGATTAGAAACAGCCTCTGGGTCTATAACACATTACATTCAAGAATGGTCAAAACACTAAATTGAATGTCTTACACAGGAGATCTCTTCCATGAACAGGAAGGCAGTTTCTTAAATAATCCGTAATGACTGCAGCTTACCAGAGTCATGTTGAGCTGGCAAATGATGTCCTTTCCTCTCCTGTTTGCTTTCGTTGTTGCCTTTAGCTGTGTTTTGACCGAATTCAATTCTGGAGTAGTAGCAACGAGTTGCACGATCAGCGATTGGTTCTGCCTTGTGGTGACATCAAGCTGCTCTTTCAATGACTCAACTTCTTTTGTAGTTACGTAAAGATGGATTTTCGGTGAATCGATTTCCTTAGGACCTATGTCAACGTGCCTCTTCAGCGACTCATTTTCCGCGAAAGATGCATCAAGTTCCTCCTTCAAAGCTCAGTTTTCCTGGAAATAATACTGAGCTGCCTTTTAGCTGACTCAGCCTCCCCGCATTTCCCCTTTGGATGGGGATTTTTCCTGTGCAGTCATCGTTCGACTCAGTTTATCTTTTCGAGCTGTATGTAACTTCTCGATCTGTTCAACTAAGTGTTTGATGTAGGCTGGTCGTGAAGCTCTGGCCATTTCAGCTAAAACAAGAACACAGAAAGTCCAGCCGTTTAGCACATCAATATTTATCAACAAAACAAAAGAGCAAGGGGCATACAACTCCTAAAGGTAACATTACAACAAAAGTCCAGAATATATTAGCAGCTTTACAAACTTCAAACATGTCTTAAAATGAGGGCACCAACGCCCGAGACAGCTGATGAGGCATGGTTTACATACACAGCAGTAGGTTAATCAGAGCACTTGCCTTGTAACATGGAGAGTACGGGTTAAAGCCTCTTCCCTCGAGACGGTTACTGTATAGGGACCTTGAGCAAGTCCTTCACTCACAATTGCTCATTGCAGTAGTAGTTTCAGTTTAACAACACTGTGTGATTACAAAGATCATTAGCGTCACCCTCCTCCTTTATCCAGGCTTGGGACTGGCACTGCCAGAAAGCGAGCGGAGTTTTAATTGCTCATTGCCATCAACAGTAGTCAATTTAAAGATTGACCACAAGGAAATTCAACTGATAAAAACATCAGATCATTCGACAACCTTCATTGTAACATGAATGCAGATATAATATGCATATACACAACCGTCTATGGATCCAAAAGTGGATAGTACTTCAGCATGTTTGCCAATTGTAAAACAACCTCACAATTAACATTGGCTATCCCACTATAATGCAAGACTTGATAATGGCTTCCAAGGAGCAGAGTGTATTTAAATGTAAGATCGGACAGTTTCTCAACGTCTGAAAGCTGTTACATACCTGATATATTATACATGATACATAAAGCAACTTATAGGTACCACTCAAAAGCATAAAGTATCATAAAGAGAATGACATTTAGGCAGGCAGGCAAGTCGAACACAGGACAAATACAAGTTATGCTAGATCAATATTGATGACTGACCTATCGTTTCGACTCCTGTGTCCTGATTTATCCCTTCCACCTTAATTCACAGCACAGCATGAGATCTTCAAGATTGTACGTTCATTTTCGTGGCTCCAGTTGATCAGTTTTTGCAGGCAATGACCAAAATCTGTTAAAAAAAATGAAATCCAACTCCAAGCAGATAAAACAAACTCAATAACAAGACTTCCTCACTATTATAATGCATTTATTAAGAACCACTATTTAATCACCAAGCATCAATCAATAGCATTGAGCAATTGTGAGTGAAGTCAAGGTCCCTTCACAGTAACCGTCTTGGAAGAGGAGGCTCGAACCCGCACTCTCCATGCTTACAAGGCGAGCGTGCTAACCAGTTGGTAGGAGTTTCTGCCTAATCTTTGCTGTGTCAAAACAGAGACGGTTAACATTGGCGTTCTCCAGAGAAAACAGGAATGTATCTACACACACATATATACATACATACATAAACACAAGCATATATAAATACATGTATTAATACACATACACAAAACCATACTCTACATATACAATATATACATGCACATATACATACATACACGCATACATACATGTATACAAGAGGGAATGTAAAATAACTTGCAAATATGAATTTTTAACATATGACGAACCTCATTTATATCTGCGACAGACTTCACTTCGATCTATTGCAGCCCGGAGACTTCAACACCATTTACAGGCGTTAGTCTGACAACGAGCTTTTCTCGACACGAGCCATCAATGAGAAGGTCTCTGCAAAGGAAATCACTCCCACTCACAATAGTTGTCAAGCAATTCGATGACAATGTCACTGATAACAAGAGAAACTACACGGGCACCATGGAATTCAGTAAGACGAGAGAAACCTGTCGAAACATGACTACACCTTGCTAGCTTGTGTCTCAAATCACATCTTTTTAATGAGATTTACGTGCCAGATGTCAACATCTGAATCAGGTGCAAAGTACAACTTAAACGTGCAATCCCTTAAGCTTGTACTGAGAGGCAGCGATGGGCATGAAGCGCTACGACTTCATTTTCTTAGGGCGGGTTGCCAGTCCTCTCCCTCACCGTCTGATCTTCCGACCAACAGTGTTACACTATATGGTCATTGTATTCGTTATGACCTAGTTGGCAATGGAGGCAGAGGTGGAGCCGAAATCAAATTTCTACCCTGGATCTGAACCCCTGACCTCTCGTCTGACAATCCAGCACGCAAACCAGCAGTCTAACAGCGGGCTAAAATGTTTCCTGACCGGTCAACTGGAATGCATTTTGCTACTGAAATATTCATGACATCTCTCAACTCTGGGTTGAAATCCATTAATTGTGACAAGCTACATTGGTTTCCCAGTCACTTTTAGTACACACTCGTTGTTAAAGGGTTAAACATGGAAGCTTTGCATTGGCTAGCCTCTCATTCTGGAACAGGACTCCAAGTAATCTGTGACACCTGCTTCTTCTACTTTTCTATGCCTCTATTTCACAAACAGTTGAAAGGCAATTCTCTTGGATTATGTGGTCTTGTCTAATTGGGTTGGAAGCAAATAAATGAGCACTTACAACTACAAAAAGTTCTGCCCTTAATGATAATTAACATCATTTCAGTGTTACATATGGAGAAAGCAGCTATGATCAGCTCCTCTGATTACCAGTAATTTATCTAGAGGACTACCAGTAGTTTATTTAAGGCTCCTCTTTTTGGTTACTTCTGTAGCAGTGAGGTATATAAACTTCCAATTACAAAATTACAACTACTTCATCCGAAACAAACCAATAGAATACCTTAACGCATCATTGTACAATTCCATCACAGCAACATGAAGAATGAAAGACCAGTGTCTGTGAACTTCCATCTCTTGGAAGATTGCCTGAAGAGATCTTTCAGTAACTCCCGGATTGCTGGCTTCGTCCTGACAACAGTTTATAACAGTAAGGTTGAGTATATAATTAATGTAATGCACTGTTGGATAAAAAATTTAATATGACATTGTGACCCAAGGAATGAAAATAGTTCACATTTCAAAAATTTTAGAATTATAAATATTTGTAAGGATCGCATGTTTTGCTTTAAAATGACACCAAAATTTTGGTTCCATCTTACTTTTTGACAAAGTTACGAATGATTACGTGTCCAATTTTTGGAAATTATTTGTTATTGATTTTAATATGCAATCACAAAAACTAAAGCAATACCTTTAAAAATCCTGAAAATACACATTGAAACAATGAATTTCATGAAATGTGAGGTATCAGAAATGTAAAAAAACATATTTTTTACCCAATTCCATTAAAATCTGAAAATTATCAAAAAAATAACTTCCTATTAGGGCTTAACCGATTTCGTTTTTTTTGCCGATTCCGGATACCGGATAGTGTAGGCCATTATTTGCCGATTCCGGATCCGATTCCGAATAGTAAAAAGATTGTAATCTGATCAAATAGACGGACATAGAAGACCAGTCACCCAATTAACGGGTGTTTAAAGGCCAGGACTGTGGTCGATTTGACAGGCTGCAGATCGGCTGGTCAGTGAATGGGGTTGCAAGAGATCTCCACAAGACTCTGTGTCTGTCTCTGTCTGTCTGTCTGTGTATCCTTCAGGCTTGAATTCAGCCCTCCCAGAGGAGGGGTTCTGCACAATTTCAGATTGCTCCTAGCCCTGATGATCCCTCCCACATGTGCTGTCTACTGAATAGTCCAAGGAGGTCTTAATACCCCACCCCAAGATCAAAGATCAACCCGCGGTGACTCTCAAATGTTTCACACCGTCGCCGACTGGTTCAGGGTTGTTGAGAGTCAACCCTCCTCCCCTCCTGTGATCAATGTATCTATTAAGAACTCCCTGATGAAGGCAGTCACTGTATAGGGAGAACTAGCAGAGGTCATTAATAAAGCCATCCCAGGCTGATTACGGCAGGCCACGACCGTCATTAGCTATCCAACTATTAAATGATCTGTATGGGAAATCATCACTGAATGACCTATAAATTATTGTTATAGTTTGAAAACCGTCAAAAACATTGTTTTACTAATCGGCAGGCTAGAAATTCCGGATCCGGATAATTCCGGATAGTCCAAAATCGGCAAAATCGGTTTGTCGATCCGGATTCCGGTTAAGCCCTACTTCCTATCATATTTTGCTGTTTTCCAAGCATTGTAATTAGCCAACATCGGACTCATTTCGATTCCCTGAGTCAAATATAACAATCTGTAATGTAGGACATGGTAGCTGCTTGTTTAGAGCACTCGCCTTGTAATGCGTAAGGGTTCGAATTTATTCCAAAGCTACCTTGAGCAAGGCCATCACTCACCATTGCTCAGTGCCATCGATTGATCCTTTGTCATTAGATAGAGGCACTTAATACAAGCATAATAATAATGTATTTAATGTAGTTATGTAATAATGCAGTTGGGGGGCCCGATAGCGCATTGGACAACACACTGGCATAGAGAGCGAGAGGTACCGAGTTCGAATCCCGTAGGGCGGAAATGCTTTGTCGGCGTATTAGCGCCATGTATTGCAGGCTGTCTGTTCTGTTAGTAGTTAAGATTTATGTCTTCTGTCATTTGTGTACTTGTGAATTGTTTCAATTGCATAACTGTACACTAACCGGTTGCGGTTTGTCAACCGGATTGTTTAAATAAAAAATATTATTATTATTATAACTGTGAGTCATGTAATGTTACTAATGTAAGCAAATGGTAGTCAAAATGGCAGCATGATACCCAACTGTACAGTAGGGGTGTGTTTATAAAGGGCAGTGAGGAGTCAGGTGGTCAGATATCATGGTCCCTTACCTCCATCGTGAAAGTTTTTCCGGATCCCGTCTGTCCATAGGAAAATGTGCAGACGTTGATTCCGTCTACGCATGACGCAACTGCTGCCTGCATTTCATGAAACCTGCAACCAAACAACAGATATGCGTGCATTGTAAACGAAGATATCTTTGGCCGCTACAGGTGTGAAAGTGCTATACCACATAAGCTCACATATAAGTCGAGAAACATGGACAATTTTTAAAGTCTAAACTAGGGGGGTGGTCACCTTACATGATGGTCAAGCCAAGACTGCAACACACAAAGACACATCCATAGGAGATGGCACTGCATATCCATGACACTACATTGACACACTCACTGGATAGCTATTTCAGCAAAGGGCTGTGCCTTAACCTTTTAACGACGAGTTGCATTAGTTGCCCATACATTTTAGTACATGTTCGTCGTTAAAGTGTTAAAGAACCTTCATAGATGTGGAACCCAACCAACATATTCCCCATCCACATCTTACAGATAGATAGCATCATGTTCAGAATCTCTGGACCAAACAGCATCAGTAATGTGGAGCCATGACAGGCATGTATCACTTATACAATTTAACTCATCTCTAAGTGACAGACTGTCCTATTAATACACTCATTTTCTACATATGGCACCCTACAAATATGTATCTTGATGTTTGTAAATGCTCCGATCCATATATGAGATGACAGGCAGCACGTTCCCCAATATGGTGATGTTCTAGGTAGTGGTGCTTAATACAAGGCAGCACTGAGCCGTCTCGGTCGCTGGCCCTATGACTTGGAATGGGCTTCCTGTGGCACTTCGCATAGTGCTCAGAGGCCACTCCACCATGTTCTATTCTAGCCTTAAGACCATCCTATGTAGCCAGGGTTGGGTTGGTAGCGCTACTGAATAGTTGGTCTTTAAGGGGCACTATATAAATCCTCCAAATAAATTTCGAATGGTCGTCTGTTGTGATAAACACATTCTACATAACAATTTCTTTTGTGAGTTAGTCAATTTTAACGCATTATAAAACTACTAACACCCATTTCGTACAAGTCTGTATTTTTCATTTAGGACATTCCAGCACTCCGCTTCCTTCCCAGGGTACCTTTCTCTCCGTTCTATCAATTGTTTAAGACAGTTCTCTTCAGCCTGGCCTAGGTCGGGAGCCCTCTGAGTAGAGACCTAAAAGAGGCGCTATACAAATTTCGAGTAATTGACTGACTTACACGCAAAAACGACCAGAACATGTGACTGCAAGAAAAATTTGAAAATGACTTAATCATGCATTCTTCCCTAAACTTGGCCACTGACCACCCGTACCTCAGAATAAAAATTCTCAAATCGAAGAAAGAGAAAAGAACAAAGGAATTTCTAAAAATTCAACTTTAAAGAAATTCAAATGCAGTGCTTCACTTCTCGGCGCAAGGATACGAAATGTTCAAATTCAAACTTGGACAAAGGCTTCTGAAATAAAACTTTCTCACAGAAGATTCAGTCTTTGTAATAGGTAACGAAATACTGTAATTACCAATTCTTTAATCATTAAAATAAGTTGGCCTCGAGGAAACCTTCTCTATCGCCATGTCTACACAAATTCCTTCGGAAACTATTTCTTTAGTCGTAAGCAGATCAATGCAAAGAGGCACAGCTGACAGTGCGACCACTCTCCATTTTCTAAAATCCCAAGCCCTTGTCTGAAATATTCCAAGATTGGCCAAAAGTGTACCAAACTCCCAAGTTACTGAAACGGAAAAATTTGTGATGAAATATGAAATGCGTTATAATTATAGCAATGACAATATTATTATTGTTCACAAAAATGCGGAGCTAAGCACTGGCAAATAAAAAAAACTGAGCATAGCATTGAATTAAAAATTACAATGTTTACAAGTTAAAATAATAATTAACATCTTTCAGACAGACCTACTGAGCAAGTTGTTTTTAATCTGATTCACTGCCACTGTTGGAAAGTCAGTCTGTACAGAGCTATATATTACCGAGAGTTTGGCAATGTCCTATGTTCGCAATGAGAACGGGAATCCTGCATTCTGATTGGTCAATTTTCATGGCCTCCATTATTGATCATTCTGCCGCTGCGGCGTTCATAGCTACCACGTGTGGCCTCGCATAATGTAAATTTACACGTTTTTCTATAACGATCCTGCTCATTTTTCAATTAATTGATCAATTGATTCACCACCGCTGCCCATTTGAACGGGTTCCACCGTTTCCACGCTATTTGAGGTTCCTGCAGTGTATACCGACCATGCCATAGAGCAATAATAGGCCCTACGGTGCTAGCCCGTGATTGAAATCTCATAAATAACGACCAATGATTGCCTTAGATTAGAATTTGGGCAAACATTTAGTATCGGGGTGCGTAAGTCTACTGGCGTTATCGTAATTTCCAAACTTCTAAAGCGCCACTCGAAAGCCAAGCGCAGGGCACCAGCTTATTCACGAGCGTTATACGGTATCTTTTGGCATGCTGCGCGGAAGGTAGGCCTACCATGTTTTCTAAAGACGATACTAACCCTAACCGACCCTCACAGCGCCTAACTTCACCCTAACCGACTCTGACAACGCCTAACCTTACCCTAACCGACACTCACGACGCCATTAGAATTAAGCACCCCAATTCTAAATGTTTACGGACTCATTTTCGTGAGACACCTATAGTAATGTAGCCCTGAAGACTCTGGGTCTAGGGGCCTTTGCAGTTTATATTATTGTATACATGTAGGTGTGCACACAAACCTTGTTCAGGCACCATATCTTGCTTCTGTACCAAAAGACCAATACTGACATTACAGAAACAAACTGGAAGCCATTCATATGGAGTCATGCACGATGAGGAAAAGGAAGTCAAATTGAACATTTATACAGCACCACAGATAGAGCAACACAAATTCATTCGTTCGTTGGGGATCCATAGAGTAGTGGTAACATCACTGGCGTGAAGAGCAGTAGGAAGTGTGATCGCTTCCCGCACCCTCTCAAAGGTCTACTCAGCCTATCATTCGCGAGATGGCACATTGGTAAAATGAGATGTAGGATGTGATGGGCGCCTTGCATGGCTGCCGTATAGTTAAAATCGACTCCTGTAATAACTTGAACAATAACCACATGTTCCATGCTAATTAACAGAACCACATTTCAACTTTGCAAATATTCTATTATTTAGCCTTTGAGATTATGAAACTAGTAACATATTACAATACAGCTGTTTGGCCAACGTTTTGGTCCTGGGACTGGAGATATCGAGTCTCATCTCGGTCTCACCTCAGAGCCAACATCTTCGATGGGAGGTGTTGGGCCTTGTCTCGGTGGTTCTAGGTTTTTTGAAGAAGTCTCAAGACTCATTGTGGATGAAAAGTTGTAAACATTGCAGTACTGCACTTCAACAATTGCCATAATATTTATTTTTTTATTATGTAGACTATCCATATCTGAGAAACAGTTTCCCATATATAGTTGAATCAGAAATAAGTTAATTCATCAGCGCTTAACTTCTGCATTTTAAAATTAGTGTCTCATGTTCAATACACCACGTTCAAAGTTGAACTCAATACACCATAATAACTTTGCATCCATAACAGCATTTGGGTGCGTAATGTAACAGCCAGAAAGCAGTTGTCTTCAGTGCATTTAACAGTGGCAAAATGATTGCTAAATGATTTTTTAGTTTTAGTGCATCATAGCTAACTGCTGTTCCAGTTTAATAACAATACACTCTGTCTACTCAGTAAAACTTTTTTAGCAAACAGATTCTTTATGAAGCAAAGTTTTCGAAAAATTGACGACATAAGCGAAATGATCTTCACTCAAAACAAAATTTAATGTTCACAGGAAGCGAATGATCAAAGATGTCATCCATGAATTTCAACCAATCAGAACGCGTATTTTTCGTTCTCGTTAACTGCCCAACTCTCGGTAATATATAGCTCTGAGTCTGTAGACCTTAGAAAGATCCCAAGATTGCCATGCAAACTCCCCAGATCCCAAGTCTACCCCAAACTCCCAAGATCTTGGGACCATCCAAAGCAGAGGAGTGGTCTGAGGATGGCTGAGGAACTTTTGTAGCGCAATACATTATATGCAGAGTTTTCTCATGCATGCTCATATGCATGTTTGACAGGTTTACTTTATCAAATAAGTTATGACATTATGGGTGCGTAGCGAATCCAAGAAATCCCGAACGCAGTCATCAAAAGTCCCATGCACCACGTAGCCTATAGGCCTCAGGGGTGCAAAAAACGAAACTTTTTCAAAATGAAAATTTTTTTTTGGTTTTTGTTTTTTTTGTTGTTTTAAAGATTTTCCTATTTCGGATCATAAAACTCATAAAATGGCATAATACCGTTCAAATTAATCAGATGCATATAAATTAAATTAACTAAGCCTTTAGGGTCCCGCTGGATATCGTCCCTTCCCCAAATATTGCCACCTCACGCACATTCAATGACTAAATCAGTGACCTCGCTACGGGACCAACAGCATTATTTAAGACCGCTGAACGCAGAATAAGTGAATAAGTCTTCTGTATTAAAACTTTTAAAAGTAGGCCAAGTTTTCGTTTTGTTTGATAGGCTAACGGAATTCCCAGGAACGGGAATTTTTCAGTCACTAAACGCCGGTATTTTAGGCCTACCCTCATCTAAAAAAAATCAACAACAAAAAATATTCTGAAGAAATTGGCCAAGGCTATGATTATTGTTGTCACATGACGTGAAACGTAGCCTACATTACCGAGAAGAAAGATTAATTAACGAAATCATAGAAAAAGAACTGGTGGACAACAGCGGTTTAGCCTATAGTAAGCTAGCTTTCGTGTACAGGACTCGGATCGTTAGAAAATGCGGCCGCTTCAACAAAAGCTTTGCTTAAACCTACTTTGTGTGGCTGTTGGCGCTATTATAGTCGGCGTGATCGAGGTCAGAGGTCAGCAATACGTCAATGACCCCGCAAAACCAAATCTCGTGCTCATGCTTATGGATGACGTAAGTATAGGGCCTAATCGGCAGACTAAATATACAAAGGCCATTGTATCTTGACAATGGTAATCGTATTCGTGATCTCCAGACTTCTAAAGCGCCACTCGAAAGCCAAGCGCAGGGCACCAGCTCATTGACGATCGCTGCGTCGAGTCAGAGGTGTTGTCCAAAGGGGCAGTCCGAAGGAGTTTGAAACTCCATATTTCTAGAGCGCCACATGATTGCTAAGCGTGGGGCACCAGCTTATTCAGGAGCGCTGAATTGTCGCCGCTCCTTAACCGGTCGATTGAAGTAGGCCTACCACGAGTGACCAATTAATTACGGCCGAGGTCACTACAAAAACCAGAGTCGATAGCACATACACGGTCCGCCTCTGGTAGGCCTACCCAGTAGCGTAAATCATGGGGGGGCAAAGGGGAACTGTCCCCCAAAGTTTTGGTTGAAGCCTATCTCTCCCCCCAAAAACAATGCAAAATCCGGCCCCCAAAAATCTGCCCCCCAAAGTTATGTACAGATTTTCGCCTCTGGGCCTACCTTCTATAGCCTAGCGCCTTCGTGAGGTTCTAGTAAGACGCTATACAAATGGCCATATATACATACCTGCAGTGGAAGCGATCGCAAGCGAGGGCGTCCGTGGAATCTCTAACAGACACGCGAAGAAAATAGGCCTACCGTAAAACCGCAGAAGATCCCCGTGCACAGAAGTAGCAGTAGTAGTTTCAGTTTAACGACACTGTGTGATAACAAAGATCATTAGCGTCGCCTTCCTCCTTCATCCAGGCTTGGGGCTGGAACTGACAGAGGCGGAATTCCCGTGCACAGAAGAAACAACGAATATTTGACATAGGGCCGAACAATTTCTGTCAAATGTCGGCATAGTTTAATGGTCAACTTGTCTCAGTATGGGAATTGTAAAAAATAACTGGGGGGGTTGGACGTCGATTTATGCGCAGTTTGGGTGTGAAATGTAGACTTTACTATGGGACCCTAAGAAAGACTAGGGGGGTTGAACCCCAACCCCCCCCGGCAATTATCACCCTGACTTGTCTTGTAGGCCTAATAATATACAGGTTGCTGAACTTTTTTGTGTCCGAATTATTTTAGGTTGGCTGGGGAGACCTGGGAGTTTTCGGTGAGCCAAGCAAGGAGACTGTCTTTCTAGACGCGATGGCTGTGGAAGGCTTAACATTAACGGATGTCTATTCCGCAAATCCTCTCTGCTCTCCGGTCCCTTTTGCATTTTTCGAATTGGTTATATGCGCAAAGTTAATCTACATAGTTTACATCTTGCAATTATCAGTAAATAAAAGTTAATGATTGGCAATCGTTAGAATTGGTTACGTGTGCATCGTCAGAATTGACTCAGTTTCCATTGTCAGAATTCGGCAGATTTTTCATTGTTACAATTGGCCAGATTTTTATTGTTACAATTGGCCGGGTGTTTTTTTACAAATGGCCTGTTATGCATTGTTAGAAATGTCTAGTTGTGCATTTTTGTAGTCTGTCAGATATAACAATGCCCCAGCTGACCATTTCTCACAGCGCACACCTGGACATATTATTATAACAATACACACCTATAGACATACATTATAGATCCATTTGCACCATGCACTGATGGCCAATTCAATCGTTACACACCTGATCATATTTCGACATTAGATTGCATGAGGTTGCATCAAATCTTGTTGCATTGAGTTACATTACAATAGGTTAGTTTCATGACAGTTTTAATTAAATTACACTTTCTACGTTACTTCGCATATACATCACACTTCACATAGTTTACCCAACGTCCTATCCAACACTTAATTCCGCCTCGTTCCGTTGTTATCCCAATCTTCCTTTACCTCTATCTACCTCTGTCTACCTCTTGTTACCTATGTTTACCTCTAATACATTAGCGCTCTAAAAATGTTTGTTCGATCCTGATTTTCCACTGTTTAGGTCTGGATAGCTTCTGATGCGTTTCTCAATATAAATTTCTGATTACAGCTGCGTTACACTAGTTGCGATAAGAATTACTTTACAATGGGTTGCGTATGTGTTTGTCTGGTGTTTAGCGACGTTCTGGACGAACCCTCAGTACCGCGTGAAGATCTCCGATCCAGACAGCGATGACGAGGATGGTAACGGATCGCTCATCATCGGTCTGATGCAGAAGCAGAAACGCTGGATGCTGAAGGAGGGAGCGGGAAACCTCAACATCGGATACACCGTCTACAAGGCCAGTATGACGATGATGCTGGCGAAGATGTTGTCGTTGTTGATGAGGGTGATTGTGATGGCGATGATGATGATTATGATGATGACGATGATGATGACGATGATGATGATGACGATGATTTTGATGAAGATGATGTTGACGATGATGATGATGCTGTCGTTGTCGATGACGACGATGATGATGATTACGATGCTGATGATGCTAATTATGATGATGATGATTATGATGAGGATAATGGCTATATGGTGGTATGACGATGATGATGATGATGATGATGATGATGATGATGATGATGATATGGCGGAAATGTTGTTGTTGTTGTGGTTGATGATGATGATGATAATGATTGATGATGATGACGATGATGACGATGATGACGACGACGACGACGACGATGATGATGATGATGATGATGATGATGGTTATGATGCAGGTGTTGTTGCTGATGGTGACGATGACGATGATAATAATAACTACCTATGCACTCAATTGTACATTTTCATGTTTGTTGGTTTCCACATGAAATTCTGATCTGCTTCCAGGCTCCTGAGTCGCAGACTGGTACCATTAATATTTTTGGCAAAAATTTCTTCGACGAGCGACCAGTATGTGCTCGTTCGAGAGAATTCACCGACCTGCGCGAAGTTTCGTGCCACCATAAACTGCCCACTGGTGAATACGTGATCGTGCCCTCTACCTTTGACCCGAACGAGGAAGGAGACTTTATTCTGAGAATCTTCAGTGAGCGAAAGAATGATCAGGCAGGGTACGTGGGACTGGTCGATCGTAATCTAATCTATGATCTAATGTGAACAGTGATCTAATCTTTATCTAAAATTACCTTGTCTATAATCAAATCTAATCTTTGATCTAATCTAATCTATGTTCTAATCAAATCTAGGATTTAATATAATCTATGATCTAATTAAATTTATGACATTATCTGTAATGGAATCTGATATAATCCATTTCTAATTTTATTTATGATCTAATATAATCTATGATTTGGTTTTGTGCAAATGGTGAGGTGGTGAGTGTGCCAGACTGTCAACTCAGAGGTTGGGGTTCAATTCTCAAAAGATGAGAACAATGTTTCTGTATATGTTGACTAGTGAATTCAACCATACGCTCTCAGTGGGACAATGTGGTGGCAAGGAAGAGAACTGGTCTGCACTAAAGAAGATGAAGTCTAAGTTAAATAAGGGACTGCTCTTCTACTGAGCATGTGTGGTTGTTATAGTCTCTTCATTGCTGTTCTATTTGTAATGTAATCTGTAACCAAAACTGATCTAATCTGCTTACAAATCTATTCCATAATATAATCTAGTGATTTCCAACGGATTGTTGTAATGCGGAAGGCATCAAATGATTTTGGTTTCTTTTGATGTCGCGAGGAACTGTGTTTTCCTCTTCTGCCACTTCTCTCCTATTGTTGTTCTTCTGTAGGGAGCTCGATTGTGTCACCACCTGCGTCGATATCGAGGTACAGTAATTGCGATACGCTTTCAATTCAGTTTGCAGATGCAAACATTTTAGGCTCAAGAATCATTTCACCTTACGTTATGACATGTATCTTATAGGTAGCTACATTGAATAGCGCAGCCTGTACTCTATAGAGAGCGTGCGGATCACGGTTTCATCTCCAGATGCTGACATATTCCGGATATTCAGATCTTGGGATAGTGTATTGTATTATTTTCAAACGTGTATAAAGCGCCCCTAGTATGGTGAATCGTTCGGATGCGCTCCCAGTACTGTACTCAAGGCCACGAGTGAAGAAATAGTTTTCAGAAGAGGAAAGGAGGATTAGGAGGGTTACCAGCTAGAATTTGAGAGCGAGTAGATGGAGACAGCGCATTCTAAAGGGAGGTACCAGTTGAGGTAAAGGACCGGGACTGAGCCATAGCTGTTCTTGTACGAGGAACTAGAAGATCAAGTCTGTTTGAAGAGCGCAGTGGACGATGCCAGGAGGCTGAAAGAGACCGAAATGATAAATCAGCTAGATATAATTGGGGCAAGACCCCGTTGTGCCTTGAAGACCAGAATGAGCATTTTGAATATAATGCATGCAGAGAGAGGAAGCCAGTGCAGTTGTTCAAGCACGAAGGTAGAAATGTGAGAGCAGTGTGGCAAGCGTGTTATTAATCTGGCGGCCGCATTTAGGACCGACTGCTGCAGAGGTCAAAGACAAACCTTGGGAGGACCAACGAGAAGGGAATTACAGCGGTGGTGCAGGATCTCACCCAATCTATTCGTTGAGAAATGAGCGGGGTCAATGAGGACATACGGTCGAAATATAAAACCTTTATTAAGATCGGCAGCTTTTATAGTGTGACCTCGGAACATAACTTTCCCTCATTAACACCAAACCGCTGAAGATTCACAAACTTTAATTGTGACTGTTTCGTACTTGAAATGACTCCCGGAAGCATTCCCACAATAATAATTAATGCGGCCTCTCAAGGTCTTTAGAGACATTTTGACGCAAAGATTACTACTACTGCTAATTTTACGAATTTGCGCTAGTCAATCTTGGTCGCAATCGAAATAGAAACGTTTACAAAATAGCTAAATTTAATCAAATGCGCCACTACTACTGGGTTAAGTCAGAAATCCAAAATCTGGGGCGAACATAGGCTAGTAGTTGTAGCGCATTTTCACGTTATCATGTTTGTCGACATTACACTTTTTTGAATTAACGTTAATAACGATGAATTTTCTTTAGTGTTATTTTCATTATAGTTATAGTAATAGTTAATGAAATACTTTAGTTATAGTTAGAGTTATCGTTAACGAAATTATTTTCTTTTCGTTAACGAAATTAACATTCTACCTGTATGCATACATCAATGCACACATAGTTACCGTTATCGTTAACGAGAATAACACTGATATACACCTTCATATCTATAATAAATATAAAACATGTACGTATACATGTATATACATCATACAATCATTGATGTGCACACTGCACATACATACATACATACATACATACATACATACATACATACATACATACATACATACATACATACATACATACATACATACATACATACATACATACATACATACATACATACATACATACATACATACATACATATACATGCATAATTATGTATGTACCTGTATGCATACATCAATGCACACATAGTACATACTTGTGTACATGAACACACACCTTACCCCACCAGTTGACGATGTTTGCTCAGATGTGTTGAGGCTACCCTGTGGTTGTCTTTGGTCGTTCCAGGAGGATGCTCTCGGTGACAAAGATCCCAGGGACAAGGCTAAGAAAGAGATGTCACGTCAGGCGTTCATGACCTTGGCCGGAGAAGATGGCGAGATCGACGCTTTCGAACTACGGGATATCCTCAACTCAACCTTCAAGAAAGGTCAGTCGTCCATGATCAACTGTTATTAGTCGATTGGTTAGAGTGATCGCCTTGTGCACGGATAGTACGGGTTTGAATTTCTCCCACCAAATGTTTCTGTTGTTGAAACCTTTAGCAAGTCCTTCACTCACTGTTGCTCATTGCCATTGATTGCTTCTTGGTCATTGTATAGTGACCCTTTAAAAACATTTGATATTGACAATTATGATAATAATAATAACAGGACCGCGATACCGTGTAGCACATGTGTGTGAATACTGCTTTAAAGGAGATGTCTGTGTAATCTACATGCAGCCGCTGACAAATTGCTCAGCGCCATGTGAATGAGTCTTAGTCTAATCCTAATGCCATAAATATCCCAATCGAATCGCATGACTTCTGTAGCTCCGTTATCCTAATGCGCAAGTCATGACCTGATGGTTAGTTCAAGTCAGATTCACAGTCCAACTGAGCAAATGAACTGAGACTATTCTTCCTCCGAAGAAACGTACAGGATACTCATCTAAACACGCTCTGTTATGGCACAGATTCTGTTACGAAGCAGTTCCTTCAGCTAAGGACAGAGCAGCAAGGCCTCACACGAGACTGTGTCGTAATGAGTTCTGTCGTTGTAGATTTTCATTTTGAAGTGTAAATCTCTCTGTCTGTCTGTCTCTGTCTGTCTCTGTCTGTATACATGTCTGACTTTCTCTGTCTCTCTCTAACTAGCTTTGACATAATTGTAATTGTCAACTTCTATAGCACCTGTGTCTAATGCGACTGTGTCTAATGTAGTCTGTGGTGCAGCCATTGTCTACGTGTCTCAATTGGTAGTAGGTAAAGAAATAATTTGACTAATAATGGCTTCTTCGTTCTGCTATGACAGATTTCGTCTTCGATGGATTCAGCAAAGACATGACGAGAATTATGGTGGCAATGCGAGACGTATCCTTTTTAACCGCGTAATGTGAACTGTTTAATTTTTTATTGTAATTGTAATTGGATATTTATATAGCACCTCTAAAAGTCCAAGACCACCCAGTCTGCACTAGACTTTATGATTTAAATGTGTTTAAGAACAGGTAGACCTATTACATCAGCCAATGAAGTAATGTTCAGTAAACTAGAAGATAACGTAACAAAATAAACTGCCGTAATGTAAACACTGATATGTGTGTGGCCTGTAGTGTTAGTATGTGTTAGATGATCTGCTTCTGATCGATAATGTAAGTAAGTAAGTAAGTAAGTAAGCATATTCTTTATTCAACCAATTGCATATCCGCACTTTGGTGTACATACATTTATACAGAGTATAACATTCTTATTATAAACGATCTGCGTGAGAGATTGTCCGCTTGTGGAATAAAACGGTCATGTAATCCAGGGCGCAGGGTGTAGGGGAGCGGCTTTTTTGGGGGGAGTAGCCCATATTATATTACGGTACGTCCATTTTGTGTGTTTATATTACGGTACGTCCATTTTGTGTGTTCTCAATTCAATTCACACAAGCTTTTATTGATCACCAACCAAAATACAAGTTCATGTACATGTATTTGTTGCAGCAGTTCATGGTGTCAAAGGTAAACCCAAAAGGAACAATATCGTTCCGCTGGCAAGGCCGCCCCTTCTCATTACTATTTTTATGTATAGTAACACAGACCAGCAAAGCATGAATCAAAACCAGTAGAAAATGTGCATGGGTGCAGAAATGAACAAGGTGGTGCTTGTGCAGTAGTGCATGCAGACCAATGAATTATACATATCAACCAATCATCATAATTATGTTATACACACAGTGATTCCATCAAGTACCGTTTTAACTGTGTTTTAAAATGGTGTACAGTAGGCAGGGAAGTTAGCTCAGTAGGCAAGGAGTTCCACAGAGTAGGCCCACGAACCAAAACAGAAAACTGTCTTATATTTGTGCGTGCATAGCATGTTCGATATTTACTGCAAGATCTGGTATAGTCTAATGGTCATGTATTTCCAGGTTAAGATAAAAATACCTATGAAAATTTGCAGGTAACAGTTTCCTTTGAAATATAAACATAAATATACAAATCTGAAGTTTAATAATCAAATCAAATGGCAGTATCCTTAGACTGACAAACAAAGGCTGAGTACTTTCCCCATAGGGGCGTTTACAGATAGTGCGAATAGCGCGCTTTTGTAGAATGACGAGTCGAGCTAAGTTGGATTGATAATTTGAGGCACAGGTGATATTACAGTATGATAGGTATGGAAAGATTAAGGAGTAATACAAGGCAACTAGTACATTTCGCGGTAGAATATAACTAATGCGAGATATAATGCCAATATTTTTTGACAGTTTTTTGCTTATGATATCGATAGGCCTATGCTCCTTCCAAGTCGGATGTTCATCAACATAAACTCCTAAGAACTTTGCACAAGACATTATTATTGGTATTATTATTATTGGTATTAATGTTATTATTATTATTACTTACTAATTACTATTACTTACTAGCTTACTAATTACTAATTATTATTATCTGATCGATAATGTAGTATAATGTGTCGTCGGTCGTTTTTTCGGTCGACCTTTTGCTGTCAATCGATTATGCGTCATTGATCAAAATCAAATATACAGTTTGGATGCATCTTGTACGTTGGATCATTTGCATTGGAAGATATCTTGATTTTAAATTACGCTAGTTCTTGGCAACCAAGATTGCTGCGACCTTGGATTTAAATTCCCAGAATAATAATAATAACAACAACAACAACAACAACAACAACAACAACAACAACAACAACAACAACAACAACAACAACAACAACAACAACAACAACAACAACAACAACAATAATAATAATAATAATAATAATAATAATAATAATATATCCTAAAATAATAATAATAATAATAATAATGCGCCAAATACAACACACTCGCTCAAACCTACCACTTTGTTCCGTTGGCATTCGAGACTCTTGGCCCAATTAACAGCAGTGGCCTACTTTTCATCAGAGAGTTGGGGCGCTGTCTCTCTCGTATAACCGGGGATCCGAGAGAAACCTGCTATCTTTTCCAGCGCATTGCCATCATAATCCAACGTTTTAACGCCATCGCCTTCCTAGGCACCTTTTTGCCGCCTGATCTTGACGAGGTCTAGCCTTCCCAGAATGCATTTTTGTATCTCCGGATAATTTTTATAATTCCTGAGGGATCTGAGGTACCTCGGGTATAAAAAAAAAAAAAAAAAAAAATAATAATAATAATAATAATAATTTCCTTATTACATTTTTTTATAAATCCTGAGGGATCCTTGATACCTCGGGTTAAAAAAAAAATAATAATAATAATAATAATAATAATAATAATAATAATAATAATAATAATAATAATAATAATAATAATAATAATAATAATAATAATAATTCATAACAATTAATAATAATAGCATAATTACTAAGTCCCTGGGAGAATGAAGTAACTCAGGGAAAAAGGTAATAATAATAATAATAATAATAATAATAATAATAATAATAATAATAATAATAATAATAATAATAATAATAATAATAATAATAATAATAATAATAAAAATAATAACATTAATACCAATAACGATATTATTAAAATGAACTCTAGGGTAAGACTAGTGATGACGAGCATGTTTGAGGGCTGCATTTGAGAGAGATTTCTGGAGGCAATAAGTAAGTTTAAAAGTTTGTTGTGAGCGACAGAATGGTCGTACACGGGGTCTCGTTGACTGTTCGTTCCTTGACGCTTCCTTCTCTTAGGCCGACATGAGTGGAAAACTTGGATTCGAAGAATTCAAGAAGCTCTGGGCGGAAATAATGAAGTGCAAGCATGGGCGTCGAGAGCCAAGGCGGGCCCCGGGGCAGACACTTCTCAGAGTCTACCAGGGCCCTTGTTTTTTCGATTTTATCTGTAAGCCCGAATCTGATATAAGACTGTAAAAAGGCTATCAAACTACATTTAATGAATAATAATAATGGTAATATTAATAATAGTAAAAGTAAATGTAAAAATCAATTTTAAAAGATCCATCTCTGACTCTAATTATAAAGAAATTTACAAAAACATGAAAATGTCATTAGGCTATGTGAATGTGATAAATGATTTTAATTTTTACAGTTACAAGAGAAATTTACCGTGTCTACATGTAGTAAAAAGTGCTTTGCGGGCTTTCCGGCTTGCAAACAATTCGATCACGGCACCGAAGTCTAGGCTAATTTTCTTCCTAGGCAGGCATGAAACTGCTTCCATACCCATTTTCAGGCTCTACGTCAACTTGACTTGTGACAGTTGTCGCATAATCGCATTATGATTATGATGTCCAATCTCAGGAGGTGAGGATATGACGATATGTCACTTGCAATGTCTATATAGACTACATCAACAACTCGCTCTGTGCCATGATCATCAACTCCACTAGCCTACTCCTACTACTACTACTAGCGATGATATTGTTAGCTTGATTTGCTGCATCATTCGCTTTTGATAAAATTGAAAATCCAGGACTATGAAGGATTGTATTCCTGACTTTCGCTATTCTTTCTTTCCTTTTTTGAGCTCCAGATTTCTGATGGTAATTCATCGTCTAATTTGTCAACTTAAAGGAATATAATATAATCTATTGGTAATTTGGTATCAATTATTTATTATGACAACTTATATCCAGTTGTAAGTTCAAGTATTATTTATTTGGATAATACCTCAAATTTCAATTAATAAATTTACATCCAGTTAAAGATTTTATGGCTATCAGAAAAACAATAGGCCTAAGCCTAATTTATTCTAGGCCGACTGCTGATGAATCTCAAATATAATACTGATAGCAGTCTTTTCGAAATTAAAGTTATTCAACTATGATAATTATGACCACAACAGTTGTGACTTAAATAACTGAAATAGTAGGATAGCCTTTATCAAGCAGTAGCGTGGCTAGTATTTTTACCATAGGGGTGCGTACTGCGAAGTACTGGACTGCTGGGCTACGCATATGATTCTGGTGGAGTATGGAATTCAGTCAGAAATCGATAATTTGTCTGCATTACTGAACTTTGCACTAACAGCTAGACCGAAATTATTCTGATGCGGAGTGATGCCCAACGTCTGTTACTGTGCTCGCGCCTTTATTCTTTGACTGAACAACTGAGACTATGTTAAATGACAGAGCTACTAAATCGTTTTCGTTGAAAACATTGCCAATAGAATTATCTGTAGTGCTAACTAACCTCTTCAGTCCAATTTTCACCGTAACATTCGTTACTGTCTTGCTTTTCTGGCAGAGATTCAATATTATAAAGCTTCATCAACTAGCTATTAAATTGAAGAATTTAATTGAAATCGCTATTTTATTTAAAAGTAAACGAATGGATTAGCATCATTAGCGACTGTATTCTGAACATGAATAACTACTTTCGCAATAGATAGACTTGTGAGAGAGACAGACAGAAATACAGAGAGAGAGAAATAGAGACAAACAGACAGACAGA
The DNA here is from genome assembly GCA_020284085.1 of Aporrectodea caliginosa. Taxonomy (NCBI): domain Eukaryota; kingdom Metazoa; phylum Annelida; class Clitellata; order Crassiclitellata; family Lumbricidae; genus Aporrectodea; species Aporrectodea caliginosa. The sequence goes on from JACEVL010000883.1 coordinate 372,944, forward strand.
CAGAGGAGAGAGAGAGCGAGAGCAGAGAGCGACAGACAAACCGACAGACAGACAGACAGAGACAGAGAGCCAGACAAGGCAGATATTATTTCCAGCATTCCTCAGCCCTGGAGATGAGTGATGGTAAAGCCGAGGTAAAATTAATGGTATGCGGTTGTTGTAGATCTGAGGGGAGAATCTCTTGCCCTATTTTTATTGTTGTTCATCCGAATGAAAGTATTTTCGTGTGCAGCTGTGTTCGCTTCTACTGTGGGTCAAATACTATGACACATCGGGTGACCTATAATTATGCAGACACCATACATACAGTATTACGTCTGTGGCCCTGTGTATCATGATTCATCAAGCATCCTTCATATAGAGATTGCATTGGGCCAAACCCACAGGTTTTATCAGTTTGAGCAAAGTTGTAGACATTTCCGGGCCCTTGTCATAGAACCGGGCCCCCCAAAACCCACAGGTTTCTTCAGTCTGAGCAAAGTTTTAGACGCATTTCAGGGCCCCTGTCATGGAAAACCGGGCCCCGGGGCAGTAATTCAAGAAGCTCCCCCCTCTCATGCCCTGAGTGCAAGGTAGGAATTTTCTAATAATAACGGTTCAACACTGTAGCTCCCTGCTTCAGCAGAATTCGTCTGTCTCATCTCTCTGTTCTCTCTGGGTACTGGATTAACTCGACTCAGATGGGTGTTGTACGTATGTTCTTTATCTTCTCACTACTTTACGCTGAACGCAACTATTTCTGTTTATTATCTTCGCCTTACTTTACGTTACATATATTTATCTTATTTATCTTTCTGCGCCTTACTTTGTGGTATATGTCTTTACTTTCACTCGAGGAGTGCTCGATAGTGTAGTAGCTAGCGGGCTGGACTGTTAATCGAGAGGTCGGGGATTCAAATCCGCGATAGGTCAGAAATTTCGTTCGAGCTTTCTGCTCCAAACTAGCCAACTCAGCTTTAATAAGTATTAAGTACACTGACCATAAACTATCGGTGGGAAGATGGGACGGCTAGTTAGAGGACTGGCCACCCACCCACATACGCCGATGTTAAGAAAATGAAGTTGCTAACACTTCATACCCACGGGTGCCTGTGTGGGTTAGCGTTTAGTATTAGGGACTGCTCTTCTGATTCTTGTTTTTGCTCATTGCAGAGAGTTTTCAAAATGATGGACGCAGATGGCAATGGATACTTCGACAGCCACGAGTTCCGTAACGCCCTCAACGCCCTAGGTACATCGAACTTACCCCTCGTATTTCTAGTGCTTCGATAACACCCTGCTTTTACCTTTGTTTTACTACTTTGTGTACGATTTAAGAAGCCTGATGGTAATGGTTTCCTTTGGTTTATCGCTCGGATTCTCCTAAGGATGGACCGATTGACATTATTTTGCAAAATCCGGCGGAAACCGAATTGCGGTCCATCCATAGATTCTATTGCAGTTGTTCAAACAAAAAGGTAGATGTGAGAATAGCTTGGCAATCGTATTATTAATCTGGCCGCCGCATTTCGGCATACATACAAATATACATGAATAAATACATTATACATGCATATAATATATGTTCGTGCACACTTAGTACATACACCTTACCCACCAGTTTACGGGGTTTGCTAAGATGTGTTGGGGCTAACCTGTGGTTGTCTTCTGTCGTTCCAGAACGATGTTCTCGGAGTCAAAGATCCCAGGGACAAGGCTAAGAAAGAGATGTCACGTCAGACGTTCCTGGCCATGGCCGGAGAAGACCGCGAGATCGACGCTTTCGAACTACGGGATATCCTCAACTCCACCTTCAAGAAAGGTCGGTTATCCATGATCAACTGTTATTAGCCAATTGGTTAGAGTGATCACCTTGTAGCACGGAGAGAACGGGTTCGAAATCTGAGACGGTTGCTGGGTCGAGGCCTTGACTGACAATTGCTCAGCTCCATCCATTGAAGCTTCGTCATTATAATCACAGAGACCCATTATAATGTGTATAAACATTTGTTATTATTAATTATTATAATAATAATAACGGGACCCGATATCTTGTAGCAGTGTGTGTGTGTGTGTGTGTGTGTGTGTGTGTGTGTGTGTGTGTGTGTGTGTGTGTGTTAATACTACTTTAAAGACGTCTGTCTTATCTGCAGCCTCTATCTCTTTCTTTCTCTCTGTCTCTCTCTCTGTCTCTCTCTGTCGGTCTCTCTCTCTCTTTCATCTCTCTCTCTCTCTCTCTCTCTCTCTCTCTCTCTCTCTCTCTCTCTCTCTCTCTTTCTTTTGACATGATTGTAATTGAAGACTTCTATAAAGCCTCTGTCTAATTCGTCTGTGGCGCAGCCGTTATGTACGTGTCTTGGTAATATTAAATTAGTATGAGGTAAAGAGGAAATAGATTGACTAATAATGGTTTCTGTGTTCTCCAACGACAGACTTCGCCTTCGATGGCTTCAGCAAAGACATGACGAGAATTATGGTGGCAATGGGAGACGTATCCTTTTGACTGCGTAATGTAAACTGTGTAATTTTTAAATGTAATTGTAATTGGCTATTTATTTGGCGCATCTGCAGAGGAAGACCGTCTATTCTGCGCTATACTTTATAGTGTTAAATGTGATTAAGAACTAGTATTACATCAGGCAGAGAAGAGATAGCGTACCAAAATAAACTGTTGTAATGTAAACACTGATCTTTCGGCTGCTTGTAATATATCATGTGCTCTCTCTCCGTGATCTGCTTCTGATCGATAATAATTATAATAATAATAATGATAATACTTTTTATTATTATAAAAATAGTGAAAATAATAGTTGTAATGATTATTGCAACAATATTAGTAATAGTTATATTTTTAATGCCTAATAATAATAATAATAATAATAATAATCTAATAATAATAATAATACTTGCTCACCTTCAGTAGTAGATAGTTAGTAAAGTAGTATAGTATAGTAGTAGTAGTAGTTAGTAGTAAATTAGTAGTAGTAGTATAGTATAGCTCGCTCGCCTATTCATTCCGTATTCCTCGTCCCTTTGAATAACATCATAATAATAATAATAATATAATCAAAATACAAATACAATGGCTGGAATAATAGAATAATAATAAAAATAACATCATTATTGCCAATAATAATACTATTAAAATGAACCCTTGGGTGAGAATAGTGATGACGATCAAGTTGAAAGGATGCTCTTGAGAAAGATTTTCTGGAGGTATTAAGTAAAGAGATATGTCGTAAGAGAAAGAGTGGACGTACAAGAGGTCTCGTTGGTTGCTCGTTCCTTAACGTTTCCTTCTCTTAGGTCGACATGAGTGGAAAACTTGGATTCGAAGAATTCAAGAAGCTCTGGGCGGAAATAATGAAGTGCAAGGTAGGACGTTTCAACCGCTCTTTGACACCGCAACTCCCTGACTGCCACCCCACTCCAGTATGACTCGTTTGCCTCATCTCTCTGCTCTCTCTCTTGCTACTGGACTGAGCTCGATGTTTTGCCTATGATCTTTATCTTCGCCATACTTTACGTTAAACGTAACTATTTCTGTTTATTACCTTCGCCTTACTTTACGTTACTTATAATTTATGTTCTTTATCTTACTGCACCTTACTTTTTATATTACGTAAATTTGTGATCTAAATTCTCGCTTTACTTTACGTTACATATATTTCTCTGCTTTATCTTTCTGCACCTTACTTTGTGGTATATGTTTTCACTTTCACTCGAGGGGTGCTCGATAGTGTAGTGGTTAGCGGGCTGGACTGTCGGTCGAGAGGTCGGGGATTCAAATCCGCACTAGGTCAGAAGTTTCGCTCGAGCTTTCTGCTCCACGTGCGCTGCCAACTCAGCTATAATAAGTACACTTAACATATACTCTCGGTGGGAAAAGAGTATACGGCGAGATACAGGACTGGCCACCCACCTTCATACACCGAGGCTAAGGAAATGAAGTTGCTAACACTTCATACCTTGGTTTCCTTCTCTTGCCTGTGTGGGTTAGCGTTTAGCATCAGAGACTGCTCTTCTGATTCTTGTTCTTTTCTCATTGCAGAGAACTTTCAAAAGGATGGATGCAGATGGTAATGGATACTTCAACAGCCGCGAGTTACGTAACGCCCTCAACACTCTAGGTACATCGAACTTACTCCTCGTCTCTCTAGTGCTTTGATAACACCCTGATTTTACCTTTGTTTTGCTACTTTGTGTACGATATAAGAAGCGTGTTGGTAATGGTTTCCGTTGGTTTATCGCGTGGATTCTCCTAGGGATATACCGACTGACATTATTTTGCAAAATTCGGCGGAAACCGAATTGCGGATCAAGATTCGGTCCATCCCTATATTCTGCGATGTTCTGTTTTGTAGTCTTTTGTAAATGGTTGCATGATTTGCATCTGTCTATCATCTACGGTAGGCTTCAAAGACACGCAGGTTTCCAGACTCTCGGGCAGTATGCTATTACACGGTGTTCGAACCCATACTATGGCCAGCCAAAACGCATAAAATCAGTCCTTGTTTTCTGTTATAACTTAATAGCTTTTGCAATATCGACTATTGTTTTTTTCCATTTATTGTGAGCTTCGGCCATTCCAGTTCTGTTTCCTGTTGCTATGACCATGATTATGATTTCTTCACAGAGCTTGTAGTGTTGACGGTTGCTTCTAATGACAACCGGTGATTTCTACTCGTTAGCATTGTTGCTATAGTAACTTGACTCTGTATTGCTATGGTAACCTAGGATAGATTTGCTATGGTAACCTAGGATAGATTTGCTATGGTAACCTAGGATGGATTTGCTATGGTAACCTTGCTAAACAATGAGGATTGATGGTTCGTTGTTGGTCGGGACATTATTATTTTGTTACTATTGTTTTTTGAATATTATTATTTCTTTTATTATTAATCTGTTATTTAAATTCATCGTCTATAATTTATTTATTTATTCTTTATTATTATTTATTCATTATTGTAGGCCTACTATTTAGTTATTTATTATCATTATTATTTGCACACTGTTATTTTCAACATTCTTCACTGGACTGAATTTAACCACGTGTACATTAACATCGCTTGGGTAACACTAAAGTCTATCAGTAACAGAAATTCGTTTGCAGCAATTACTCTTTAATAATGACATGATCTGTTCTAAAGTTTCGTTTCGTTTATCGATCCAGTTCAAATAGAATGCAAGTGTTAGACATACGTGTACATAATATGCAGTAAAACTTAAGTACCAATTAAAGTCGCTATGCTCTGTCCGATTAATAACTATGGTGACAACAATAACTTATTAAGTGTTTGGAACAATTCTAGTGATGATGGCCTTTGATTGTAGGATTCCGTGTGAACAACGCAACGTTTAAGACGATCGTCATAAGACACAGCGACAGAGAGGGTAACGTGAGATTCGACGATTTCGTCAACTGCTACTTTGAGCTGAAGAATCAATTTGGTAAGTGAATCGGTCGGCGGATGAATCATTGAGTGAATCGGTCGGCGGATGAATCAGTGAGTGAAGCGGTCAGCAGATTCCGTCTGAACAACGTATCGTTCAAAACGAAGATGGATGATGAATGGATAAATGCGTGGATTGGTGGATGGATGGATGGATGGATGGATGAATTGGATGGATGGATGGTGAACTGGGTGGGTGGATGAATGGATGAATGGATAGATGGTGATGGATGAATGGGTGGATGGCGGATGGATGGATGGATGAATGGGTGGATGGATGGATGGATGAATGGGTGATTCGGATCATGGAGAATGGATGGATGGATGGATGGATGGATGGATGGATGGATGGATGGATGGATGGATAGATGGTTGAATGGGTGGGTGGATGGATGGATGGATGAATTGGTGGGTTGGTGGACGGATGAATTGGTGGGTGAGTGGGTTTGTTTGAATGGGTGAGTAGACGGTTGGGAAGATAAATGGATGGATGGGTTGGTGGATGTAGGTTGGATGGATGGAGGGACGGTTGAGGGACGAATGGGGGATGGTTATTCAGATGGATGAATCATATATCTATGTATGCTTGAACGTCCCTATGTACGTATGCATCAATTTATGTGTGTACTTAATACTACTTATGCATTGTATAATCTATATAAGCATGTATGTATGCATGTTATTATGAATGTACGTATGTAAGTATGTACATATGAGTGTATAATATGAAGGCCATATGTATCTATGAATGTGTATTGTGTATGTATGTATATATGACTAGATAAACGTTGTGTTTGTACCTAATATTTATGTTCGTCATCACTATTCACCCATCTTCCAGTTCATCACCAATCTGGGACTGGAGAGTAACGAAAGACTCTAACAGGTCTTTCACTTCTGTTGAAGTGTTGCGATGCTAAACTTTAGTATTTGTTTTCCAGACAAATGCAAAGCAGAACTTGAAATGGCTGACAACGGATCTGAGGTTAGTGTACAGTTTAATAATCTAATGTTATATAATCTAATCTAATCTAATCTGAAGACAGCTATCGCTCTATTCTTTAGCATTCGATTATATTAGATTTTAAACCTCTGGCGATAGTCGTTTCTAAACATAATAGCATTCGGAAATAGCAAGTTTCAAACCAGTACCAAGATTTCATACAACAATATAAAATAACGGAGCTATATAAAGTCTCCAAATCATAACACGCTACAATACTTAGAGACATAAATTACATATATATAATTTTGATAGATATACTGGTAGAGATTGTAACGCTCTTGGTCGTCGCTCCCTCTAGTGGGGACTATCGTGGGCAACCTCCCCCCAAGATTTGCTAGGTCGCTGAGTGTTTGTGGGAGTACCTCGACCGCGTATTCCTCGTCGCCAGCTAATCGACCGGAACCGGAAGTCCACGTTACATGCAGGGGAAAAGAGGCCGAAGTGCTTCTTACCGGTTGACTGCCTTTGGCCAGCAGTCTCGCACTTCGTCTCACGGATTCAAGTCCTACAGGTCCTGTTGGGTCAGTTATACCCTTATCTTTCTTTCCTGACGTGGTGGCAACGAGTGAAGGCGCGGCTGCTTTCGGGGCAGCTTCCGGTCCTGTTCTGGACCGAATTGGGTCCTTTGAGTGGGCGACCTCAGCTCTTACCTCTGCATCTCGTAATCTACTTATGGGACCTGTAGTCAACACGGTAGGTCTGCCTACCAATGTGGATAACACTTCATCCATATCGAACTGCCTATGGGCCAGTTCTTCAAACTGACGGTTTAGAGAGTTCCACTCCTGTTCAGAGGACGTGGCCAAATCGCCCAGTCTCTGGTCTATACCATTGGACAGGGTATTTAGTCTATGTTCCACATTATTATTTATTTGTCTTATTTGACTGACTAGGCTGTTCATCCTATGTTCCCCATTCTCATTACTCTGTCTTATTTGACCAGCCAGAGTTGAGAGTCGGTGTTCCCCACTCTCATTGCTCTGCTTGACCTGGCTAGACAGCGCACCTAGTCCATTCAACATCCTCTCCATCAAGGTGGCATTTGGGTCTGTGGCTGCCAACGGGGCGTGCCTATCGCTATGGCCTATACCTTCTCCCTCACCTTCTGGTGGGCACAAAGAATTTAAAGACATGTCAATTTTCACTCTTATTCAATACAATCGACAATAATCCACAATACATATATTGTACTTCAATACTGGCAATCCCTCAGTAACACGTATGCAATCAATTCAGTTATGCACAACAATCATGCATTCATCAGTCCGTTAGTCAGGCGGTGTGTACAATTAAACAATACCTCTCCCTCAATCAGCGCCATCACAAGCCTTATAGACTTCTCGTCGGACTTGACTGAGCGGCGGCGGCTATCGTGTGGCTGCACAGCGAAGGAAAGTGAGCGCGTAGGCAGAGAGGCCTATTTCGTCTAGATAATCTCCAGGTAACGCAATCCAATACTAAGCGCGGCGAAGACGTCGGTCTGACTTGACGGAGCGCGTCAATCAGCGGTTGGCTGCGCAGTGCGTAGAGTGGCTGCGTAGACGGAAAGATTTGACGGCGTCGTAATTACCTCCAGGTAACGTAAACCAGGGTAGACACAGCGTGAACAGTAGTCGTAGGCCAATGCAACTCAATGGCATTAAACTCTCAGAATGCGTCGTACATTAAACGCAACTCATCTCTATCATAACTTCAAACTACAGACATTTACGACTCCTGTCCTGAGAATGCACAGAATACGTAGGACTCCGGTCCTAATACTATACGACTTCAAATACGACTATATCAACGACTATATCAGTAGATTCTCGAAAGCACACGGAAGGCATTTCCAACTTCTCCGGCTTACGGGCGTCACGTGACCAGGAAGCTTAATCCTCTGTAGCGGCTTCTGTCGACTGCCCCGACTCTTCAGTGCTCGGCGGTTTTGATCGCCGCTTGGCCGCACGGTGTCGCTAGTTGTCGCGCTGGCCTCTTGCGATTGGTCGAGCGCTCGGCTGCCTGCGCTCAATGCAGGCTGTCTGCGGCGGCTCTATACTTTCTCTTCCTCCTTCTCTCTCTTTCTGGCAGCGCTAGATAATCTCTGTTGAATTATCTCTGGAGCTACATAATTCTAGTGGGGCTTAGTAGTAAAGCCTCACAGAGATAGAGATAAACAGATTGGTAGGCAGGTTGATAAATATATAGTCTAGATAGACAGATGAGAAGCAGTCAAACTCGCAATCGTTAAAATATTATGTGATTGCGCGAAATCGTAGAAACAAACTGGTCACAAATTAATGCTGTTGATTAATTTGTTGTATTGTGCAGACTGCTTTTTTAAGCTCATTCGACGTTTCGTAGTAGGGTTGTGTGTGCATTTCTGAACTTTGGAAGGAGGTAACAGCTGTATTGTATAATTATTGTAACCCGTTCCCTGATAAGCCATTTTAAGCTCTGTTAAGTCTTTGGCAGCGAACGCACTACTCGCCAAAGCCAATTTCCGAAATTTAAATAAGTCAAAAAGGAGACCACATATTGCATAAAACAACGCTTTAAAAACTTCAACAAGAATCCCATCGACTGCAAGTGTTGGCACATAATTGCTTTGTGTACTCTAAAGAAATTACAACCGAGGTTATGACCGGTTTACATGATCTGAATTTCTTAACGAGACGTTTGGCAAATGCACACTGGAGAACATTCGCTATCGCTACCATTTCGTGGTCACGCATTGCTTTCTATTTAATTTATGTCTGGTTGTAGACTGCGCTAGGAAGCAAGATGGAGGTCCAAACACAGGATGGTCCAGAGGTCCTTAAAAAGGTACGTCGTATTATAATAGAATTACAACAACACCATATTCTCGCCAGAGGTCTATTACATGCCCAATTGCCCATCAGTCTACGTTATATATTGATATTATTTATTCGCAGTTATTAGTTGACTGTTTATAGGTTTTGGTTAATGTGAGTATTGTACCGCTTCCAGATGGTCGAAGCTGTTTTCTGGTTGGCGAGTATGCGGAGACATTTGTCTACAAATAAGCAAGTTATTAATAGAACTGTTTAGGGGTTGCTGTTTCCCTAGATAGTTATGCACTGTTTGTTATGTATTGATGTCAAGATTCAAGCCGATAGCACACTGCCAGTGTCCCAATGTATTTCCCTTTCCATCAACCTCGAAACCACCCTACCTAGGCGTCTGCAACTCATCCAAAGCCAACTCGCCCGAGCGGTAACCAAGACACTCACGAATCACCATATCACTACCGTCCTGAAATCATTCCTCTGGCTGAAAATCCCTGAGCGCAACCACTTCAAAGTCCTATTGTTAACCTAAAACTCACTCGAATGCTCCCATCCAAAATACCTCGGTGAACTCTTCACCATCCAGCCACCTCGCCCTACCCGATCACCCTCCTATCTTACTCTCTCCCGCCTCTAGTCACTACTCTCCTTAAGTTCTCCAACCGATTCATATTCCACACCGCACCTCGACCTCGAACTTCCACTGAAATCCGCAAATTCTCTGTTACTAAACCTAAACTTCGCCACGGACCTATCGTAATCTGCCTGGAGTTCTTCTACTTGATACTCCACAGGCTTTTCACCTCGCATTGAAGTACCCGGTATCATCTGTTCACAAATTCCTACCCTAGTCCATCTGATCTCCCACCTTCCAAGCTTTCTTGTCCTCGATGAATCCCCTCTTCGGAAATACTCTGCCTCCTCTCTCTGGTCTCTCGGGACTCCGGACTCAGCGGATATCCATTGGACATCGTTCTTTGCAGAACCACTCTGATACGACGCAGAGCTCGTGACTGAGCAAGACTACCCAGTGATCTGTGCTTAGCTTTAAAGAAGTGACTTAAATATTTTGGAGTTTACAATTACGGGTACGAGGGTGTTAACTTTTGACACGTCAAAGTGGAATAGAAGCTCGAATAATGTCGGAGTTTATGCTAAAATGGGGTTTATTACAAGTAGTTTCTCAATCTCCAATCATTTATATTATTGATTAGGCTGACGTTACTGGATTCTACAATCCATGCATGCCAATTGGCTACGATCCATGCGGGATTCCATGCGGGATTCCACGTTGCTACATTAAAAAGGTATGTCGTATTATAGAATTACAACAAAGCCATATTCTCGCCAGAGGTCTATTACAAGCCTATAAGTATACGTTATAATTATATTCATATTATTTATTCGCAGTTATTAGTTGACTATTTATAGGCTTTGGTTAATGTGAGTATTGTACCGCTTCCAGATGGTAGAACGTGTTTTCTGGTTGGCGAGTACGCGGAGACATTTGTATACAAATAAGCAAGTTATTAATAGAACTGTTTAGGCGTTGATACTTGCCTGGATAGTTATGCACTGTTTGTTATGTATTGAGGTGAAGATTCAAGCCGATAGCACACTGCCAGTGTGTCAATGTAATTACCTTTTCCTTCAACCTCAAACCCACCCTACTTAAGCATCTGCTACTCATCGAAAGCCCACTCGCCCGAGCGGTAACCAAGACACCCAAGCATCACTAAATCACTCCCGTCCTGAAATCATTTTACAGGCTGAAAATCCCTTAGCGTCACCACTTCAAAGTCCTATTGTTAACCTAAAACTCACTCGATTGCTTCCATCCAAAGTACCTTGGCGAACTCTTCACCATCCAGTCACCTCGCCCTACCCGATCACCCTCCTCTCTCATTCTCTCCTGCCTCCAGTCGCTACTCGCCTTAAGTTCTCCAACCGATTCATATTTCACACTGAACCTTGACTTTAGAACGAACTTCCACTGAAATCCGCAAATTATCAGTTACTCAATATCGCCACTGACCTATCGTAATCGGCCTGGAGTTCTTCTACCTGATACTCCACAGGCATTTCACCTCACACTGATGTATCACCTATTCACAAAATCCTACCCTAGTCCACCTGATCCCCACCTTCCAAGCTTTATTGTCCTCGATGAATCCCCTCTTCTCTACCTCCTCTCTCAGGTCTCGCTGGACTCCGGACTAGGCGAATATTCATTGGAAATCGTTCTCTGCAGAACCACTCTGATACGACTCAGAGCTCGTGAATGAGCAAGACTAGTGATCTGTGCTTAGCTTTAAAGAAGTGCCTTAAATATTTTGGAGTTTACAATTACGAGTACGAGGGTGTTAACTTTAGACACGTTACAGTGGAATAGAAGCTCAAATAATGTAGGAGTTTATGCTAAAATGAGGTTTATTACAAGTAGTTTCTCAATCTCCAATTATTTTTATTTAATTAGGCTGACGTTACTGGATGCTACAATCCATGCATGCCACGTTGCTACAATCCATGTAATCCGTGTGGCTGCAATCCACATGGCAACTTTAACTACAACTATAACAGGAATACAAATATCAACATTGGCGGCAACAACTATGGCAACATAACTGTCTACTGATGAGCCAGAAAAGTCTTCCGACTAGGGGTTTGCCTGTACATCTCATGCAGAACCATCGGCGTCACTGCAGGAAATCCGGAAAACTTCGGATAACACGAAACTTTTTTCTAGATTGCTTTTCTTTTAATTTCGCGATGACATTGTATTCAATTTCAGTTTCAATTTAAATAACGGATTCAAATCGCAAACTCTGCTTATCTGTAAACGTTTATAGCTTGCTTCTTAAAACTAAGTTTGATTTTGTATAATCGCGAGTATTCCGAGAATCGTTAGCGGATCGACTTACGAAACTTTTACAGAAATAAATTGGTTCATTCATGAATTATTTTTCTTTTGTTTTGAATTTCTGACGGAAGACGCGAAGGTCTTTTGATTGAAGATGCTACTTTACTTCCCTCTGCAACTTGTGTCTGAACATGATTAACGTTGGTTGATACTTGCCCAGAAACTTTGGACCCCATTTGTAATTGTAATTGATGATTTATATAGCGCCTCCCCGAGAGAGACTTATCAGAGACGATCTTACGTTATGTTGTCGACAATTCATCACCATTCTGCGAAACCATTATATCCCTTTAACCATATCTCGTCAATCAACAAATCAATCAAACAGAATTGATATAGCGCCCTTAAAGGTCTGTACTCAGAGTCGCTGTCGAACCAAGCTAAGGGAAAGAAAGCAGTCTTAAAGAATGCATAGAACGGTGAGGGCTGAACCCAATGGGCAGGGAGCCCATTCCACATCACAGGGCCAACAACTGAGACAGCGTGATGTTGCATCGTGGCTGTACGGGCAAAGGGGACAGTCAAATCGGCGTGGACAGCAGAGCGCAGAGGACGGTGACCGCCGTCGGGCGACACTGGGCTGCAGAGCCTCCGCAGGTACACGGTGGCCTCCCCGAGAGGCACCTCCAGACCAGGGAAGAGATCCGGAAGTAAATGCTCTGGGGGAAGCGGAGCCAGTGCAGGACCTCCCGCATGTGATGTGAGACGCGGTCGGTCTTGGCGAAACGGGCGATGAGACGTTCAACCGCCCGGTGAAACTGAACCGGACCCCTGCTAGTTCCTCTGCCAACAGTTCGCCACAATGGAAGCTTTCAATAAGTTTCAATTGGTTCTAACTCATGATATTTAGCTCAACTCTTTCGCTTTGTTCTGAAGCATTACTCATTTTGGGCCTATCTTTCCTGTGACCTACTAAAGAAAAAGGCAGCTTGCGATTTCCACTTATCCAAGAATCTTCGGCCACGTAAAAGGCGATTTGCATTACAACTGGCATCTAATCAAATAGTTTTTCTTAGAACAACGTATATGACGGCCTACATTTCCATGGGCTTTAGATAGGACCCATGTGGGCTACATGCGAGCAGGAGAACACTCGGAGATGATAGAGAACCAGCTACGGCTGACTAGATCTATATGGCGAGACAAAAGGCAGGTCCTGGTCCAGGAGAACACCAAGGTCGCGGACGGCCAATGAGAATATCAGAAGAGGGAGCTTAGTGGTGAGGGCGCCGTAGTCGAGCTTGGCAAGCTGCTGCCTTGTACCCAGCATAAACCTGACTCAGAGTCCTATAGGTAGTCAGAGGAGCGTTAATAACTGAGGTATATCGTATACGGTATGTAAAGCAAAAGGGCCGGGAAAGAACCTGCGGGAGTCCGATGGGGCTGGAGCCGTGGCCAAGGCGGACCTACTAGAACCCACCACCGCACAGGAAGATAAGCCTATTAAGACACGCACCAGAAAACGCGAAAGAGATTTTGAGAGGCACTGGAGGAGAATGTCATGGTCGACTGCATCAACTGCCACACTGACGTCAAAGACGCCCAATAGGAGTAAACCAGATCGTCCATGGTCCTTTCATAGAAGGCGAACAGCTCAGTGACTGCCAAGGAGGCCATGTCATCGACAGAGAAGACGTGGGACCACATCACAGCTCCGAAGGCGTCACGGTCCAGCTCCTGCCAGGCGCCGGCTTATCGGGAATCATGGATCGGTCGAGCGCGGAGGAGCCGGATGGTGGCAGCGACGAGGGCGTTGGCGGTAAGCGGTGGTCGAGTGGGCGTGCCACGACGATGTTGTGCCGGTGGGCCTGTAGATCAGCCTGCTCTGGCTGATCTACAGGCCCACCGGCACAACATCGTCTCGAGTTACAACAACGTCAAGCCAGCCGCCTCGAAGATGGCTTCGCCACGTGCTGCACCAATCCAAGCTGCATCAACGTCGGCCGGAACTCACGAGTCTCAGCCAAATCCGGGTCCTCAATGTGTATAGGTTGAGCACGTCCTGGGTGTTGTAGATGTCAAACTGCTCGAGGAACGTCGAGAACTCTGCGTTGTCAGCGCAGAACCCGGGCAAGGTCATTGGGCCCCGCGTGACAGGCACGGAGATAGCCAGCGCCTCGATGGCGACAGGCACGGCACGCAACCCCATCCTAATGGCACGAGAGTGGTAGACGGTGATATCACCGCCCCGGCGGTCCGGGTCTGACAGGTCGAGTGGGCGTGCCACGTCTCAGTCAAAGCCACAATGTAAGGTTTCAAGTGACGATGGCATCAGACACCGCTACGTACTTCGCCGACAGCGAACGAATGTTCAAGCCTGCCACACGGTCACCCTCATGGGTCGCTCAGAGTCGATAAAAGCTGCATCTCTTTCACTCAAAACTGAAAACACTGTCTTTCGTAAATCTTTCCTCCACTTTTCTTTATTTCCCGTTTCAATTCTGAACACCATCCGCCATGATAGCTGTCTGACTGCGTGCCTGACCCCTTAGGATCTTGACCTTATACCGATGTTGATCCTATCTGCCTTTCAATTTACTTTTGTTTGTTTGTGTCTTTGTTTGTATGGGACTTTCTGTCTTCGTGTCACTCTTCATATCTTTATCTATGCGTTTGTGTGCCTAGATGTAGGACTGTCTTTTTCTGTCAGTCTGTTTTGTCTGCCTCTGTTTCTTTGTCTGTACATATATGTCTGTCTGCCTTTGTTTTCGTCTGCTTGCGTTACTGTAGGCTTACGTCCCTTGTCTGGGTGGACGCATTTGTCTGTCTATTTGTCATTGTGTATGTATGTCTATCTATCTTTTGGCTCTGTGCCTGTGTGTCTACCTGCCTGTCTAACTTTGTGTGCGCGCCTGTCTTTGCCTTTGTGTCTATATAGGCCTACGAAGCAGGATGCCTCGCTTTTCTTTCGTAGGTCCTATGGCGATGGATGCTTTTATAGCGCCTTCGTGAGTTTCTTGTAGGGCGCTATATAAATGTCCATATACATACATACATACATACATACATACATACATACATACATACATACATACATACATACATACATACATACATACATACATACATGCTTTGGTCAAATGCAGGAGCGTCATCATAATCGTTACTGTAATCTGAAGATTTCTACAACGCCCTTCAAATTTGATTCGCGGGAACAGGCGCCTAGTCAAAACTAAATCGAAAGGCATTTAGGGTCGAAATCGGTTCAAGGTCAAGATCCAAAAAGGTCAGGCAGGCAGTTAGACAGCTATAATAGTGGATGGTGCTCAGAACTGAAACGGTGGGAAAGGTAAGGATAAATGGAAGAACGAGCATTGGATTTTCGAAAGAGCAGTGCTCTCAGTTTGAGTTTGTTGAGGGTGGGATTTTGGTGAATGCATAGGATCAGATAGATATTTGAGGGGATTTAAGTGTGTTACTCTGGGGTCGTGAGACGTGTTATTGAACCGTAGATAGAACCAGAGTGGCTGAGTCATTCCAATGTGTGAGCAATAATAAATTATATAGCGCCTTTAGAGAAACTTTCGCCTGTTCCCCGATGAAGACATTTACATCCTAGGATTCGACGAGTCTTCGATTTGTCCCTACCCATATACCTGTCCATACCTGTGACATCTCTTTCTCTGTCCCTATCTCTGTGCCTACCTCTGCTAATGTGCCTATCGTCACCTTTCTATGTCTTTATCTCTCTGAATCAGCAGGTATGAAAGTAAGTATGTATGTGTGTGCGCGTATTTTCATCATTCAATCAGTTTTTCGACCAATATGTCTGATTGGTCGACAGATACGCAGTCTGTAATGTCAGTCTGTATGTCAGTCTGTATGTCAGTCTGTATGTCAGTCTGTATGTCAGTCTGTCTGTCAGTCTGTCTGTCAGTCTGTATGTCAGTCTGTATGTCAGTCTGTATGTCAGTCTGTATGTCAGTCTGTATGTCAGTCTGTATGTCAGTCTGTCATGTCAGTCTGTATGTCAGTCTGTATGTCAGTCTGTATGTCAGTCTGTATGTCAGTCTGTATGTCAGTCTGTATGTCAGTCTGTATGTCAGTCTGTATGTCAGTCTGTATGTCAGTCTGTATGTCAGTCTGTATGTCAGTCTGTATGTCAGTCTGTATGTCAGTCTGTCTGTCAGTCTGTATGTCAGTCTGCATGTCAGTCTGTCTGTCGGTCTGTCTGCTCTTCTGTATGTTCTTCAGCCTGTCTTAGTCGCCATTTTATCGTAAAGTTTATTTGATACATAAAACGCAGTTCAAATGGAATATCTCTGTAAATCATAATTAGATCATTAATATGTAATTATATTCCAAAATAATTGGTAAATTCCTGCCACGTGGAATGGTCGCGTTTCAACGTGTCAACACCGACAAAAAGACTGTGCGAAATACGTTGCTCTTTTACAAATGTTCTTTTTACGTCTACGTTTTACGCTGTTCGCCGATTTACACGTGCTAACAATAAATTATTATATTGGACCTTGATAGAAACTACGCTGCCTACACTCAGTGTCGTTTCAACTGGGTTAATTTCATCCCGTTGTTGTCGACTTTATCGACGAAATGCCTTCAGCAAGTTCAGCTACGCATCCGACGTGTATATATATACACCTATCACCTACTTTGGTCTCTTCAAGGGGTTCGTCCATAAAGGACGTCCGCAGAAAATGACCTACTTTGGTTACCTCCCTCCCCTTGTCCGCATGTAGCCTTATGCTCCCCTACCCCATTGCGGACGTCCGCACGCCAAAACCAATGAACAAACACGAGTCATTAATAAACTACTAGCTCTATCTTTATTTAGAAGCATGTTATTTAAAATATCAAACAGTACACTAGCGTAATTGTCATAAAATGTCAGAAAGCAATTAGCATGATTAACATAAAAAATAAACACCAGCTACTGCATTTTAAAAGAACAAATGTCCACGTAATGTAATAGAAAGCAAGTATTTAACTAGGCCTACTAAATTAAAGGCAAAAACGAAAACTATATAATTGGCTTCCAAAGTAGGGTACCATTATCACTTAATTGTTATCTGTAACACCGAATTATGCCACACTGCATCGACAAAAGCCGTTTGAAACCAGTCAAACAGGTTGTGTACAACTGGTAAAGCATGGGTGGTTTCATTGCCAGAAATAGAAATTGATGGACTATACGATGAGAATTGTCTGATTTTCCAAAACACCACATCGCCGGTGTCTTGTAGACTACCTTAAGACTGCTTTTCCCCGCTTGGTCTCGGTCGGGAGCGTCTCGGAGTAGAGACAATTAAGGGCGCTATATAAATTCTGTTTGATTGGTTGGTTGATTGACGAGATAATTAATTATGGTTAGAAGGATCCAATGGTTTCACAGAATGGTGATGAATTGTCTACAACATAACATTACATGTAGATCGTCTCTGATGAGTTTTCTTGGGGAGGCGCTAAATAAATCATCAATTACAATTACCAATGGGATCAAAACAGTCTTGGCGAGTATTAAAAAAGGTTTACCATGTTCGGGTACAAGTAGCAGCGGGAAATATGCATTAGCATCAATCAAAAGACCATAGCGTCTTCCTTCAGAAATACAAAGCGAAGCAATAATTCATTAATGAAACAATTCATATTTCTGTAAAGTCTTGTAAGTCTATCCGTTAACGATTCTCTGAATACTTTACACAATAATTGAGTTTGTTTGATTTTATATAATTATTAAATAAAATCAAACACAGTTTTAAGAAGCAAGCTATCAAAAGCTTACAGATAAGCAGACTTTGCGAATTGAATCCGTTATTTATATTGAAACTCAAATTGACAATAATGTTTTGCTAAATTAAAAGAAAAGCAATCTAGAAAAAAGTGTCGTTAGATCCGAAGTTTTCCGGACTTCCTGCAGTGACGCTGATGGTTCTGCATGAGATGTACAGGTACATCTCTAGTCGGAAGAACTTTCTGGCTCACCCGTAGACAGTTATGTTGCCATAGTTGTCGCCGCCAATGCTGACAGTTGTATGCCTGGTAGAGTGGTAGTTAAAGTGGCCATATGGATTGTAGCCACATGGATTACATGGATTGTAGCAACGTGGCACGCATGGATTGTGGCATCCAGTAACGTCAGCCTAATTAAAAAATATACACGATTAGAGATTGAGAAACTACTTGTAATAAACCTCATTTTAACATAAATTCAGACATTATTCGAGCTTCTATTCCACTTTGACGTGTCAAAAGTTAACACCCTCGTACCCGTAATCGTAAACTCCATATTATTTAAAACACTTCTTTAAAGCTAAGCACAGATCACTAGGTAGTCTTGCTCATTCACGAGCTCTGCGTCGCATTAGAGTGGTTTTGCAGAGAACGATGTCCAATGGAAGTCCGAGTCCGGAGTCCAGAGAGACCTGAGAGAGGAGTCAGAGAAGCTCCTGATAGGGGATTCATCGAGGACAAGAAAGCTTGGAAGGTGGGGGATCAGGTGGACTAGGGTAGGATTTTGTGAACAGGTGATACTTCAGTGTGAGGTGAAAAGCCTGTGGAGTATCAAGTAGAAGAACTCCAGGCAGATTACGATAGGTCAGTGGCGATGTTGAGTAACTGAGAATTTGCGGATTTCAGTGGAAGTTCGTTCTAAAGTCGAGGTGCAGTGTGGAATATGGATTGGTTGGAGAACTTAAGGCGAGTAGTGACTGGGGACGGGAGAGAATGAGAGAGGAGGGTGATCGGGTAGGGCGAGGTGGCTGGATATTGAAGAGTTCACCGAGGTACTTTGGATGGGAGCATTCGAGTGAGTTTTAGGATAGCAATAGGACTTTGAAGTGGTTGCGCTAAAGGATTTTCAGCCTGCAAACTGATTTCAGGACGGAAGTGATTTAGTGAGGCTTGCGTGTCTTGGTTACCGCTCGGGCGAGTGGGCTTTGGATGAGTAGCAGACGCTTAGGTAGGGTGGGTTCGAGGTTGAGGGAAAGGGAATTACATTAAGACACTGGCAATGTGCTATCGGCTTGAATCTTGACCTCAATACACAACAAACATTGCATAACTATCTAAAGAAGCAGCATTACCTAAACAGTTCTATTAATAACTTGCTTATTTGGAGACATATATCTCCGCACTCGAAAACCAGAACACAGCTTCGACCATCTGGAAGCGGTACAATACTCACATTAACCAAAAATATGACTAGTCAACTAATAACTGCGAATAAATAATATCAATATATAACGTATACTTATGAGCTTGTAATAGACCTCTGGCGAGAATATGATTTTGTTGTAATTTTATAATACGACGTACCTTTTTAAGGACTTCTGGACCATCCTGTGTTTGGACCTCCATCTTGCTTCCTAGCGCAGTCTACAACCAGACATAAATTAAATAGAAAGCTATGACCACAAAATGGTAGCGATAACGAATGTTCTCCAGTGTGCATATTATGCAAAACGTCTCCTTAAGAAATTCAGATCATGTAAACCGGTTAAAGCCCTGGTTGTAATTTCCTTAGAGTACACAAAGTAATTTTGTGCCAACACTTGCAGTCGATGGGATTCTTGTTGAAGTGTAAAGCGCTGTTTGTGCAAAATGTAGGCTTCTGTTTGACTTATTTAAATTTCGAAAATTGGCGTTGGCGAGTAATGCTGCCAAAGACGTAACAGAGCTTAAAATGGTTTAGTCTATATATACTTTATTTCGCAGGAACGGGTTACAATTATACAATACAGTTGTCTCTGATGTTACCTCCTTCCAAAGTTCAGAAATGCATACAACCCTACTACAAAACTTCGAATGAGCTTAAGCAGTCTCCACAATACAACAAATTAATCAACAGCAATAAAATTTGTGAACAGTTTATTCTACGATTTCGCGCAATCACAGAATATTTTAACGTTGCAAGTCTGTCTGCTTCATATCTGTCTATCTATTTAGCCTATATATCAACGTGCCTACCAATCTCTCTATCTCTATCTCTCTACCAATAATATTAATAAAAATAATAATAATATATTATATCTATCAAAATTATATATATATATATGTTATTTATGTCTCTAAGCATTGTAGCGTAATTATGAATTGGAGACTTTAAATGGCTCCGTTATTTAACTTATTTTATATTGTTGTATGAAATCTTGGTACTGGTTTGAAACTTGCTATTTCCGAATGCGATTCTGTTTAGAAACGACTATCGCATGATGCTTAAGATTTAATCTAATCGAATGCTAAAGAATAGAGTGACAGAAGTCTTCAGATGAGATCGGATTAGATTAGATTAGGCCTTATATAACATTAGATTATTAAACTGTACACTTACCTCAGCTCCGTCGCCAGCCATTTCAAGTGCTTTGCATTTGTCTAGAAAACAAAATACTAAAGTTTAGCATCGCAACACTTCAACACAATTGAAAGATCTGTTAGAGTCTTCCATTACTCTCCAGTTCCTGAATGATGATTTACTGGTAGATTGGTGAATAGTGATGACGAGCATAAATATTAGGCACAAACACAACGTCTATCTAGCCATAAATACATACATTCATTCATTCATTCATTCATTCATTCATTCATTCATTCATTCATTCATTACTAGAATTTATATAGCGCCTCTTCAAGGGAACTACTCAGAGGCGCATACATACAAGATACACATTCATAGATACATACAAACATAGTCCTACAATCAATATATACAATCATATGTGCACACAAACATATATACATTCATACCTATATCACAGAGTAGAAAAGGCGCTATAGAAGAGTTACATGGAGATACTAGTTTGCCACCCACATACAGGCCTTTCTCCCTAGGTATTGGCGACAGTGTTTGTCATATCAGATAAAGTTATCATCACCATATCCGGTGAGGCGATCCATCTTCCCGACAGGCCCTTGGCCCATGCACCCAGGGTAGGGACCATTTTCAGTTGGTTCTGCCAGATTAGTTTGCACCCGAGATTTGAACCCCGGATGTACCACGTGACCAACCCAAGCCCCGAAAATCTATATAAGCCCGCGCAACCCAGATCACGTCATTCTTGTGGGAACCATGGCCTACAGGAATCGTTGTGTGGCTGATGATGATAATCCTCCGTGAATTCAGTATGAGAACTTTACTTCTTTCTTGGTATGTTTATTATGGGTTTTATTTCAATGTTTTATTATTAAATTCTCATTTATCTGCTACCGAAATTGATTTCATATATTAAATCGTTTGTATATTTCATCGAGTCAGTTCAGTCATTTAGGAGCTAATCCCTTCTATATTATACCTATATGCATATATAGGCCTACATACAATCATATATACATACATACATGTTTAAATAGATTATACATACATACGTACAGTAAGTACACAGATACATTGATACATGCAAGCATATGAACATACGGACGTTCACACATACATAGATATATCACTCATCCATCTTAAAAACATCTCTCCATTCGTCTCTCATCCGTCCGTCCAACCATCCACCAACCAATCCACCCATCCATTTTTTACCCACCCATTCATCAACCCACCTTTTCATTCATTCATCCATCATCCATCCATCCATCATTCATCCACCCATCCATACACAATCGAGACTCAACTTCACTGAAGCACAACTCCCGACTATGCCAAGTAGCCTTCTCATGAAACGAATCTGCGATTCATCTGCTGACCAAATCACTCACTGATTCATCCGCCGACCGATTCACTCACTGATTCATCCGCTGACCGATTCACTCACTGATTCATCCGCCGACCAAATCACTCACTGATTCATCCGCCGACCGATTCACTCACTGATTCATCCGCCGACCAAATCACTCACCAAACTGATTCTTCAGCTCAAAGTAGCAGTTGACGAAATCGTCGAATCTCACTTGACCCTCTCTGTCGCTGTGTCTTATGACGATCGTCTTAAACGTCGCGTTGTTCACACGGAATCCTACATTAACAGCCATCATCACTCGAATTGTTCCAAACACTTAATAAGTTATTGATGTCACAATAGTTATTATTCGGAGCAGAGAATAGCGACTTTCATTTGTACTTAAGTTTTACAGCATATTATATACATGTATGTCTAACACTTGCATTATATTTGAACTGGATCAATAAACGCAACGAAACTTTAGAAGACATCATGTCATTATTAGTGTTTTATTAAAGAGTAATTGCTGCAAACGAATTTCTGTTATTGATGGACTTTAGTGTTACCCAAGCGATGTTAATGTACACGTTGTTGAATTCACTCCAGTGCAAATAATATAATAAATAATTAAATAATATAATGAATAAAGAACAATAAAGAATAAATAAATAATAGAAGAAGAATTTAAATGAAAGATTAATCATAAAATAAATAATAATATTCAAAATAACAATAGTAACAAAATGATCAATCTTCATTTTTTAGCAAGGTTACCATGGCAAATCTATATTAGATTATCATAGCAACACTGAGTTGCCATAGCAACAAAGCTAACGAGCAGAAATCACTTTCAAAAATGTCTCTTCGAATGTCATTAGAAGCAACCGTCAGCAATACAAGCTCTGGGAAGAAATCGTAGTCATAGTCATAGCAACAGGAAACATAATCGGAATGGCCGAAGCTCACAATAAATGAAAAATAATAATAATTGATATTGCAAAAGCTATTAAGTTATATAACAGAAAACAAGGACTGATTTTATGCATTTTGGGTGTCCATAGTATGGGTTCGAACAACGTGTAATAGAATATCGCCCGAGAGTTTGGAAGCCGGTGTATACCATTTAAGCCTACCGTAGATGATAGACAGATGCAACCATTTAACAAACTAAAGACTACGAAACAGAACAGAATCTATGGATGGACCGCAATTCGGTTTCCGCCGGATTTTGCAAAAATAATGTCAATCGGTCCATCCTTAGGAGAATCCAAGCGATAAACCAAAGGAAACCATTACCATCAGGCTTCTTAAATCGTACACAAAGTAGTAAAACAAAGGTAAAAGCAGGGTGTTATCGAAGCACTAGAAATACGAGGGGTAAGTTCGATGTACCTAGGGCGTTGAGGGCGTTACGGAACTCGTGGCTGTCGAAGTATCCATTGCCATCTGCGTCCATCATTTTGAAAACTCTCTGCAATGAGCAAAAACAAGAATCAGAAGAGCAGTCCCTAATACTAAACGCTAACCCACACAGGCACCCGTGGGTATGAAGTGTTAGCAACTTCATTTTCTTAACATCGGCGTATGTGGGTGGGTGGCCAGTCCTCTAACTAGCCGTCCCATCTTCCCACCGATAGTTTATGGTCAGTGTACTTAATACTTATTAAAGCTGAGTTGGCTAGTTTGGAGCAGAAAGCTCGAACGAAATTTCTGACCTATCGCGGATTTGAATCCCCGACCTCTCGATTACCAATCCAGCCCGCTAGCTACTACACTATCGAGCACTCCTCGATTGAAAGTAAAGACATATACCACAAAGTAAGGCGCAGAAAGATAAATAAGATAAATATATGTAACGTAAAGTAAGGCGAAGATAATAAACAGAAATAGTTGCGTTCAGCGTAAAGTAGTGAGAAGATAAAGAACATACGTACAACACCCATCTGAGTCGAGTTAATCCAGTACCCAGAGAGAACAGAGAGATGAGACAGACGAATTCTGCTGAAGCAGGGAGCTACAGTGTTGAACCGTTATTATTAGAAAATTCCTACCTTGCACTTCATTATTTCCGCCCAGAGCTTCTTGAATTCTTCGAATCCAAGTTTTCCACTCATGTCGGCCTAAGAGCGTCAAGGAACGAACAGTCAACGAGACCCCTTGTACGACCATTCTGTCGCTCACAACAAACTTTTAAACTTACTTATTGCCTCCAGAAATCTCTCTCAAGTGCAGCCCTCAAACATGCTCGTCATCACTAGTCTTACCCTAGAGTTCATTTTAATAATATCGTTATTGGTATTAATGTTATTATTATTATTATTATTATTATTATTATTATTATTATTATTATTATTATTATTATTATTATTATTATTATTATTATTATTATTATTATTACCTTTTTTTGCTGAGTTACTTGTATTCTCCCAGGGACTTAGTAATTATAAAAGTAATGTGTTTCTGGAATTATTATCATTATCATTATTATTATTATTATTATTATTATTATTATTATTATTATTATTATTATTATTATTATTTTAGGATATATTATTATTATTATTATTATTATTATTATTATTTTTTTTTTTTTTTTTTTTTTTTTATACCCGAGGTACCTCAGATCCCTCAGGAATTATAAAAATTATCCGGAGATACAAAAATGCATTCTGGGAAGGCTAGACCTCGTCAAGATCATGCGGCAAAAAGGTGCCTAGGAAGGCGATGGCGTTAAAACGTTGGATTATGATGGCAATGCGCTGGAAAAGATAGCAGGTTTCTCTCGGATCCCCGGTTATACGAGAGAGACAGCGCCCAACTCTCTGATGAAAAGTAGGCCACTGCTGTTAATTGGGCCAAGAGTCTCGAATGCCAACGGAACAAAGTGGTAGGTTTGAGCGAGTGTGTTGTATTTGGCGCATTATTATTATTATTATTATTATTATTATTATTATTATTATTATTATTATTATTATTATTATTATTTTAGGATATATTATTATTATTATTATTATTATTATTGTTGTTGTTGTTGTTGTTGTTGTTATTATTATTATTCTGGGAATTTAAATCCAAGGTCGCAGCAATCTTGGTTGCCAAGAACTAGCGTAATTTAAAATCAAGATATCTTCCAATGCAAATGATCCAAAGTACAAGATGCATCCAAACTGTATATTTGATTTTGATCAATGACGCATAATCGATTGACAGCAAAAGGTCGACCGAAAAAACGACCGACGACACATTATACTACATTATCGATCAGATAATAATAATTAGTAATTAGTAAGCTAGTAAGTAATAGTAATTAGTAAGTAATAATAATAATAACATTAATACCAATAATAATAATACCAATAATAATGTCTTGTGCAAAGTTCTTAGGAGTTTATGCTGATGAACATCCGACTTGGAAGGAGCATAGGCCTATCGATATCATAAGCAAAAAACTGTCAAAAAATATTGGCATTATATCTCGCATTAGTTATATTCTACCGCGAAATGTACTAGTTGCCTTGTATTACTCCTTAATCTTTCCATACCTATCATACTGTAATATCACCTGTGCCTCAAATTACCAATCCAACTTAGCTCGACTCGTCATTCTACAAAAGCGCGCTATTCGCACTATCTGTAAACGCCCCTATGGGGAAAGTACTCAGCCTTTGTTTGTCAGTCTAAGGATACTGCCATTTGATTTGATTATTAAACTTCAGATTTGTATATTTATGTTTATATTTCAAAGGAAACTGTTACCTGCAAATTTTCATAGGTATTTTTATCTTAACCTGGAAATACATGACCATTATACCAGATCTTGCAGTAAATATCGAACATGCTATGCACGCACAAATATAAGACAGTTTTCTGTTTTGGTTCGTGGGCCTACGCTGTGGAACTCCTTGCCTACTGAGCTAACTTCCCTGCCTACTGTACACCATTTTAAAACACAGTTAAAACGGTACTTGATGGAATCACTTTGCGTATAACATAATTATGATGATTGGTTGATATGTATAATTCATTGGTCTGCATGCACTACTGCACAAGCACCACCTTGTTCATTTCTGCACCCATGCACATTTTCTACTGGTTTTGATTCATGCTTTGCTGGTCTGTGTTACTATACATAAAAATAGTAATGAGAAGGGGCGGCCTTGCCAGCGGAACGATATTGTTCCTTTTGGGTTTACCTTTGACACCATGAACTGCTGCAACAAATACATGTACATGAACTTGTATTTTGGTTGGTGATCAATAAAAGCTTGTGTGAATTGAATTGAGAACACACAAAATGGACGTACCGTAATATAAACACACAAAATGGACGTACCGTAATATAATATGGGCTACTCCCCCCAAAAAAGCCGCTCCCCTACACCCTGCGCCCTGGATTACATGACCGTTTTATTCCACAAGCGGACAATCTCTCACGCAGATCGTTTATAATAAGAATGTTATACTCTGTATAAATGTATGTACACCAAAGTGCGGATATGCAATTGGTTGAATAAAGAATATGCTTACTTACTTACTTACTTACTTACATTATCGATCAGAAGCAGATCATCTAACACATACTAACACTACAGGCCACACACATATCAGTGTTTACATTACGGCAGTTTATTTTGTTACGTTATCTTCTAGTTTACTGAACATTACTTCATTGGCTGATGTAATAGGTCTACCTGTTCTTAAACACATTTAAATCATAAAGTCTAGTGCAGACTGGGTGGTCTTGGACTTTTAGAGGTGCTATATAAATATCCAATTACAATTACAATAAAAAATTAAACAGTTCACATTACGCGGTTAAAAAGGATACGTCTCGCATTGCCACCATAATTCTCGTCATGTCTTTGCTGAATCCATCGAAGACGAAATCTGTCATAGCAGAACGAAGAAGCCATTATTAGTCAAATTATTTCTTTACCTACTACCAATTGAGACACGTAGACAATGGCTGCACCACAGACTACATTAGACACAGTCGCATTAGACACAGGTGCTATAGAAGTTGACAATTACAATTATGTCAAAGCTAGTTAGAGAGAGACAGAGAAAGTCAGACATGTATACAGACAGAGACAGACAGAGACAGACAGACAGAGAGATATACACTTCAAAATGAAAACCTACAACGACAGAACTCATTACGACACAGTCTCGTGTGAGGCCTTGCTGCTCTGTCCTTAGCTGAAGGAACTGCTTCGTAACAGAATCTGTGCCATAACAGAGCGTGTTTAGATGAGTATCCTGTACGTTCCTTCGGAGGAAGAATAGTCTCAGTTCATTTGCTCAGTTGGACTGTGATTCTGACTTGAACTAACCATCAGGTCATGACTTGCGCATTAGGATAACGGAGCTACAGAAGTCATGCGATTCGATTGGGACATTTATGGCATTAGGATTAGACTCATTCACATGGCGCTGAGCAATTTGTCAGCGGCTGCATGCAGATTACACAGACATCTCCTTTAAAGCAGTATTCACACACATGTGCTACACGATATCGCGGTCCTGTTATTATTATTATCATAATTGTCAATATCAAATGTTTTTAAAGGGTCACTATACAATGACCAAGAAGCAATCAATGGCAATGAGCAACAGTGAGTGAAGGACTTGCTAAAGGTTTCAACAACAGAAAACATTTGGTGGGAGAAATTCGAACCCGTACTATCCGTGCACAAGGCGATCACTCTAACCAATCGACTAATAACAGTTGATCATGGACGACTGACCTTTCTTGAAGGTTGAGTTGAGGATATCCCGTAGTTCGAAAGCGTCGATCTCGCCATCTTCTCCGGCCAAGGTCATGAACGCCTGACGTGACATCTCTTTCTTAGCCTTGTCCCTGGGATCTTTGTCACCGAGAGCATCCTCCTGGAACGACCAAAGACAACCACAGGGTAGCCTCAACACATCTGAGCAAACATCGTCAACTGGTGGGGTAAGGTGTGTGTTCATGTACACAAGTATGTACTATGTGTGCATTGATGTATGCATACAGGTACATACATAATTATGCATGTATATGTATGTATGTATGTATGTATGTATGTATGTATGTATGTATGTATGTATGTATGTATGTATGTATGTATGTATGTATGTATGTATGTATGCATGTGCAGTGTGCACATCAATGATTGTATGATGTATATACTGCCCTCCAAAGCCAAAACGCAGTAACTGGGGAAAAAATTTTTTTCACTTTTTTACATTTTTCCACTTAAGATGTAACTATCTTCGTGTTAAAAAATTGTCGAAGCTGTATTATCACTGGTTTCCGAGATTTAGTGTTGCCAAAACGCAGTAAGTCGGATATTTTTCACTCGATGCCAAGCCAAAACGTAGTACTGCGTTATAACCACAGTATTCTGCTGTTCCTACAGACGAATACCAAGCCAAAACGCAGTGCTGCGTTATGGCTTAGTAATAAGTCATCGTTTAGGCATTCTGTTTCCGGTTTTGTTTACAATTAATGAGCGTGAAACAAATTTATCAATCCGAATTAATCTGAAGTAAGTTATATAAAGCGTTTTTAATTGTACAAGTATTTAATTGTTGCAGTCGTGAATTATAATTACGGATTGTAAAACAGTCTGTTAATTAATATTTTCTATATTTTTAGACGATGCTTGTATCACGGTTACTTGGGTTTGACTAATACACGGATGGGACAGATGGTTACTGAATTATTAGGTTTTTCTTTTACATGAAGTTTTAAGATATTTTACTCTAAGTAGTAGCCTAAGTCGAATTGTAGGCATGTTACAGACGCCCTGTTTTAAGTCATAAATTCAGACACCAATATCGCTTGATCAATTTAAAATGTAGGTATCCAAGTCGAACTTCACACGTAGGCCCTATTAATTATACAAAGAGCATTAAGGCACTCTTCTCCAAGAACCATTGGTTTAAATTCCCTGCTTGTTTATCAATAACTGAATGAGATATTTCGCTAAGAGATTTGTGGTATGTAAGTTTTTACGAAGAGATTTTCAAATTAGGCCTATACCATTTGAACTAGATAAGATGTTTGAAATATGTCTTACACTATATTTTGCTCAAATTTATTGCAGCCTTCAATGTTCTTTATTATAAAGGATAGATTGTAGCCTAACAGGAGAGCTGCCAAAATTTTGAGTCTGGCTTTAGAAAAGTGTGGACGAAAACGCAAGGTCAGAAAACCGGAAAAAAGCTCTCACAAGCTTTAAAAACAGAAAATTAGTTCTACCACAGATTACCCACGTCAACGTTCGACGACATATGCATTTTCAAAGTGAAAAAGTACCAAGAGTTTCTGAATACACCTCACTTTTAAGTTTGGGGAGTTAAGTTACCTAAAGTGACCTCTAAATGTGGAATGTTCAATTGTTTGTTTCAAATCAATTTTTTCAATGAATTTGATCAAACATTATTTTCGAAAACATTGTATTCTATCTGTAAATATCTGTAAAGCAACAGTGAATGGCTATTATAATTTCCATGACAAAATCTAGTTAGAGTCTAATTTTTATAGCTAAAGTCAATATTTTTACAATAATTTTTTACTAATTGATATTCAAATTGAAATTTATGTTCAAGTTGTTCAAGTTAAAACAAAGGCAGTTAATAATAATAATATAAGTTATAAAGTGCAATCCTTATTACCATTTCACGCTGAATAAAATTGATAAGCCCAAACGCAGTAATGTGTTTGGCTAGTTGAATTCCCATGAAAATGGGAATTTCATGCAAAGCCAAAACGCAGTACAAACGATTTTTGAGTATTTTGATCGAAAATCACTAATATTAAAAAAAATTATTTCAACAATAAAATACCCACAATTTAATACATTTTATGGTGTAAATTGTTTTTGGATTGAATAGATAAATTCGGAGATTTTTCTAATAAACTTTCAAATCAACTTTCTGCAAAATATTGGTTTTCCGAGTTACTGCGTTTTGGCTTTTGAGGGCAGTATACATGTATGTACATGTTTTATATTTATTATAGATATGAAGGTGTATATCAGTGTTATTCTCGTTAACGATAACGGTAACTATGTGTGCATTGATTTCAAACAGACTTGATCCTCTACTACCTCATACAAGAACAGCTATGGCTCAGTCCTCGTTCTTTACCTAAAACGGTACATCTCTTTGGAATGCGCTGTCGCCATCTACTCACTCTCTAAATCTAGCTGGCAACCCCTCCTCCTCCTCGTCCTTGGCTTTTCTCAAACCGCATTGGGAGCGCCTCTAAACGATTCAACCTGCTAAAGGCGTTTATATATATTTAAATACAATACGATGCAATGCAATTATAGTACGAGATTTAAGTCTCTGTTACAAGCCAGCATCAGGAGGCGAAACGCGATCCGCAAGTACTAGGCTTCAGTAATCAATGTAGCTAACTAACAGATGTGTCGTAACGTAGGGTGAAAATGATTCTTGAGCCTGAAATGTTTACATCTGAAAACTGAATTGAAAGTGAGTTGGCAGTAATTGTACCTTGATATCGACGCATGAGGTCATACAATCGAGCTCCCTACAGAAGAACAACACAGACTATTATACAAGAATTAAATAACCTTGAAACCAGATTATCTTTAAACGCCAGTCTCTCCTCTCTAGAAACCTGCTTACAGGCCTTTCTAAACACTAAAAAATGCGCCATAATAAGTGTCTTAATGCATAGGCCTACACACATTCATATAGTACAAAATTCACCAGTTTGGGTGTAATTATTAATTTTATTCCGCTTTGTGTATGTCGATAGTCCAGATCAGATTACATCACAGATTAGATCAGAGATCATAATAGATCAAATATCATATTAGATCAAAGATCATATTAGATCAAAGATTAGATTTGATTATAGAATAGATCAGATTAGATAAAGATTAGATCACTTATTATATTAGATCATAGATTAGATAATGATCGACCAGTCCCACGTACCCTGCCTGATCATTCTTTCGTTCACTGAAGATTCGCAGAATAAAGTCGCCTTCCTCGTTCGGGTCAAAGGTAGAGGGCACGATCACGTATTCACCAGGAGGCAGTTTATGGTGGCACGAAACTTCGCGCAGGTCGGTGAATTCTTTCGACCCGGCACACACATGTCGCTCGTTGAAGAAACTCTTGTCAACAATGTTAAGGGTTTCAGTCTGCGACTCAGGAGCCTGGAAGCAGATCAGAATTTCATGTGGAAACCCAACAAACATGAAAATGTACGATTGAGTGCATAGTTAGTTATTATTATCATCATCATCACCATCAACGTCGTCGTCATCCTCCTGCTCCTCGTCGTCGTCGTCACCACCATAATCATCATCATTATCATCAACAAGAACAATATCATCATCATCGTCAACATCATCCTCATCAAAATCATCACAGTCGTCATCATCAACATCGCCATCGTCATCTTCTTCTTCATCATCATCATCATCGTAATCATCATAATTATATCATCATCGTCATCAACATCAACAGCAACAACAACACCTGCTTCATCATCATCATCATCATCATCATCATCATCATCATCATCATCATCATTCATCAACAACAACAACAACAACAGTAGCATCTTTGTCATCATCATCGTTTGACTGACCTTGTATACGGTGTATCCGATGTTGAGGTTTCCCGCTCCCTCTTTCAGCATCCAGCGTTTCTGCTTCTGCATCAGTCCGATGATGAGCGATCCGTTGCCATCCTCGTCATCGCTGTCTGGATCGGAGATCTTCACGCGGTACTGCGGGTTCGTCCAGAACGTCGCTAAACACAAGACAAACACAAATGCAACCCATTGTAACGTACTTCTTATCGCAACTACTGTAACGTAACAGTATTCACAAATTTATATAGAGAATCGCATCAGAGGCAATCCAGACCTAAACATTGGAAAACCTGGATCGAACAAACATTTTTAGAGCGCTAATGTATCAGAGGTAAATATAGGTCGTGGTAGACAGAGACAGATGGAGGTTAATAGAGGTAAATAGAGGCAGATGGAGGCAACTATGGGCAAAAATGTCATGAAACACACCCTAGTGTAACACGATTTGATGCAACTTCATGCAATCTAATGTAATCGAAATCTGATCAGGTGTGTAACGATTGAATTGGTCAGGTGTACATTGCTAGAATATGGCCATGCATATGCACTGTTACATCTGACAAAGTACAAAACTGAACACCTACCCATTTCTAACAATGCATATCTTGCCATTTCTAACAATGAAAATTTGCCGAACTCTGACAGTGGAAACTGAGTCAATTCTAACATGGCACACTTAAACAATTCTAGCAATTGCAATTCATTAACTTTTATTTGCTGAAAATTGCAAGATGTAAGCTGTAAATTGCTTCTGAATCGTTGCTTCGCATCATAGACTGCTTACGAAATACGGCAAATCTCAATTCTAACAATGGACACCTGGCGAATTCTAGCCAATATCAAATATGCAAAATGGACGAATTCTAATAATGGACACCTGGCGAATTCTGACCGTAGCTTACATTTGTAATTTCTGCATCCTCCAGCATTGACCCTGCGGTGCCAGGCGCCTTCGAAGAGGCAGCCTTCCCACTTGCGTGTTCCCTTCTGCACCTCGACCTCCGTCAGGCTGTCCGGACCAAGAAAACAGATCTCCAGACGATCATAGTTCGACACGAAGTCCTTGAAGGACATCCTAGAAATTCCGAAATCATCAAGATTACTTTACATCCAACTCTGAAGCCGATTTTCACACTGTTACCTACAAACTGTTGCTTTAACGCAAATCGCGAACGACAACATTACACGGAGTCAATACCATCTAAAACTCCTGCAGAGGAGATATACACAATACCTCACAATCATATGACACTTGTTTCATATGCTCAGGACCTTGTTTGCAACTCTTATTGTACGTACTCAGTTTTTTCCAAATTTAGTTCATTGTCAGCAATTTGGCCTTGTCATAACAAACCTAGTTATTTAGCACAATTTCTTTATAGCCAGTTACCTGATAACACAACGTATTGATATGAGCAGGATCAAGTTTTGGGGTTACGTGAGAAGTTTCCTCATTGGGTCTCATTACTCCCACTGTAATGCAATCCTCATTCACTACCTCCTTAGTGTAAACTTCGCTCACACAGGGTTTTGCTCTACCTCCCAAACTAATACCCTGGTCATAGCAGCAAGGGTCCCGTGCACCAGACAGAAGGCAAAGACTGGGTGATTCGCCCGATACGAACCAGATCCGAAACAACCCGGGAAATCCCGTCTCGACTTACCAGAACTCTCCGTCATGTTCAAAGGTGAGGCCCAGGTTACGCTTCTCTTCGGTCGAAACCGTCTGCCATTCCTTTGACCTGAATAGAACAGCAATGAAGAGACTATAACAACCACACATGCGCAGTAGAAGAGCAGTTCCTTACTTAACTTAGACTTCATCTTCTTTAGTGCGGACGGGAGGCCAGTTCTCTTCCTTGCCCCACATCGTCCCACTAACAACGTATGGTTGAATTCACTAGTCAACTGATCCAGAAACATTGTTCTCACCTATTGAGAATTGAACCACCTCTGAGTTGACAGTCTGGCACGCTCACCACCTCACCATTTGCACAGAACCAAATTACAACCGGGCTTCCTAACACATATGTCACAAAACAGGGACATGAACCTATAACCCTGAGGTAGAAACGGTTATCCAGGCATTTGTATCTGCGCCTGTCGAGGATAAATAACCAAAGAAGACAATTAAGGATTTTTACCCATCACTCCAAGCACCCTTCCATTCGTTGCTGTCAGCCCAAGGGTTACGAACACGGACCATCTGAACTTTTCCCGAGTCTTTCGATGTCTGAACCTGTGAAATAAAATTTAATATTTTTACCCGAGGTAGCCCTGATCCCCAGATGCTTTAACTTAAATAAATTTGAAACAATAATAATAATATTAATGAGATAATTATTATTATTAGTTTTACTCCAGGTTAGAAATTACCTCTCGAGATTTAAAAGCTACTTGTAGATTGCGAAAGTTCATCGAGGACGGCTATCTATTATTTTTAATCCGAGGTAGAAATGATCTCCCTTATGCTGAAAAAGATTGCATATTCATGTTCATAGCACTTATCACCCACGTGATCTGTATATTAGAGACTTGCAAAGTAATAGTGAAATAGAGAGACTTGACTATTGATTTAAGTGATGATTGCGAACTGCGAGTCGATCTGTTGTGGGCAACAATTATAAATAATATCAAAGAATGGGCTAATAAAATAAAATAAATTAATCAGTGAAATAAGCAAATAAATTTCAGTAACGTAATGATTATACAGGTTACTTCTATCGATTAAGGATAGAATACTATGTGCAATTATTTAATAGATTTACTAATTATTTATTTACTTATCCATTTTATTATTGTCTAATTTTTGAAAATTTAAAAATATTTGATCACTATCTAATCACTTTTCATAATCACTATTATTTTGTCCAATTAATTGGACAATCATCTATTTAATCATGGCTCCATCTAATTAGTCATAAGCTCATCAAACTAATCAAGAATGCGTCATGATCCCTTCTGGGCCTCCCTATTGCAAATTATTCCATTGCATTGTATTCAATTGCAGTGTATTCCATTGTAAGCAAGTAAGTGTATCCTTTATCATACCAATTGCTAACTACATTTTGGTTTAGAAAGCAATCACTTTTGTGGTTTGGACATTGCATTGTCATCTATTGCACTGTCATCTAAGCTATGATTGCATTGTCTCCCAATATATTGCAGTGTCTTCCATTGCATTGTCTTCGATTGCATAGTATTCTGTCGCATTGTATTGCAAATACTGTATTGCGCTGTCTTGCATTGCATTCCGTTGCGTTGTATTATATTTTAATGTAGGTACTACATTGCATTTTATTGCATGTACTGTATTTCATTATATTGCATTGCACTATTATATGGCATTGGATTGCACTGTATTGTATTTAATGCACTGAATAGAATTGTATCGTATTATACCGTTCGGACGTCCGTAATGCTGTAGGCATGAGCAATGACGAGGCCGTTGCTAAGCTTTGTTCCCATCTTTGCTTCTGACTCCTGAGAGAGAACAACAAGAAAACAAATCTTATGGAAGCACGTCCAACAACATCAGGTGCAAGTCTAGAATCAATTATCGAAAGATATAGAACACTACAGAACGGCAGAACATTAGGGAACAGATCAGGATTTGAAGAACGTTTTGAACATTTCAAGAATCGAAAAACATTAACTAACGCTTAAAGGTTCTCAGAACATGGGTGAACATTGCAAAAGTAACGGGACACGCAACGTGCAGTAGTGAAAAATCTGCTAGAGATCCAATCGAATAACAGCATGAACGTACGCTGATGAAGCAGCCCATCAGTGACCCCTTCTTCTGTGCCTTCAACATGATCTGGAAAAGGTTGCATGGAGCGTTGGACTTGAGTTCGTATCTCTCGACCACTCCTCCGGTGAAGTCGGTCAGAGCCTCACTCGCCAGTCCGCAGTTGAGAGCCTGATAGGATCCACTCAACCTACGAGACAAACAGTCATCATCATCAGCGTCATCTCCATAATCGTAATCGTAAATACATATTTATATTACTATAATTATTATTACTATGTTATTACTGTCATTTAAGTACTAATTAAGTAACAAACGAATGTCAGTGCTACTGAGTAATAATCAAGAAAAAGAAGAGGGGCCAAGATAAGTAGCCTATCAGCTACATTTTCTTGGCTCCTGTTGCACAGTATTATTTTGCTGTTACATGACTATCATCGTTTGTTACTCAAATACTGCCCTCACAGCACCTTCATAAATTCAATTGTATACGAGAAAGGAGCATACATCATGAATGAACACACTTTCATGCATTGCTACGTAGAAAATCCTTCGTCGTTAGCACACTGTACAAAAATGAAAACTGGGTCAATGCTAGTCTTAGGGCTTGTTATGACCTGATTATTGCATTATGTCACTTGGATGATAGTTACGCCGTTGCATAAACTTATTATTATTGTATATAAAACAGATATCTTAAAACTGTAATACTGCATCGTTCGTTTTTCTACTCGTAATGTGCTATTGTGCCACTTACTTGCCAATATATGCATTGTTGTTGTAAAGTATGAGCGTTTGTCTGGCGCTAATAAGGATCACTTACTTTGTTTTGTGTAATAAACAAATTCCAATAGAAAACAGAAACTTATCGTTGACGCTACCAACCTAATTTTGGAAACCAGGATTGAATAGAATGAAATTTACGGAAGAGACCATGGAGTTCAAGTCGCAGAACGCTAGGCAACCTAGTCCAGGATGTTGGATTGTTGGACCAACCAAAACAAAGTTTCTATGTGGATGTTCTGGTTGGGGGAACAACCAGGTCACTCTGTCCAGCATCACTGTTTTGCTTCCAGGAAATAATGTATGGTACTGTTCAGCAGGGGTAGTTCCAAAAGGCAGGAAATGGTAAGGCACGGCACGTTGGCCAATTGGTTTGAGAGCTCACTTTGTACTGCAGTGTGTGTGGGTTCGATCCTCTGAGACGGTTACTGTGTTGGGACCTTGAGCAATACTTCACTCGCACTTGCTCGGCACCATCCACTGATGCTTCGACGACATTAGATACATGTAGTTGCACTCAACAAATACAGATATAAGAATGTGGCACTGTAAGGTATGGCTAGGTATGGGACGGAAAGAAACTTGGTATGAAATTCTAGTGACTTCACTTTCTTAACCTCAGCATACGAGGGTACATGGCGATTTACTGTCTTGCTGTCTGATCCTCCTATACGGAGAGTGTCAATGTATGGTCGAGTTCACTCGAGGCACAAGTAGAGCAGAAATCTCGACACATCTGTCAATACTGGTGGGTCCTTGAACCCAAATCCTCTATGTTGATAGACAAGCTTTATAAACCCTAGGCTGTCATGCACGAAATGAAAGAAAAGTGTTTTAAGCTCTTGCTGAAAAATTTAACCGTGACCATGTGTTTGCCCTCCTGCAAAAATCTCTCTGGGGGTCATTGCATAATTACGTAACGCCGAAAGTGACCGTTTTGGACCCACCCACCCACCCTGTAACGCTTCGTAACGTTTCCATAGACCCACCCACCCAC
Source organism: Aporrectodea caliginosa (assembly GCA_020284085.1). Lineage (NCBI taxonomy): Eukaryota > Metazoa > Annelida > Clitellata > Crassiclitellata > Lumbricidae > Aporrectodea > Aporrectodea caliginosa. The sequence goes on from JACEVL010000883.1 coordinate 409,867, forward strand.
CCACCCTCCCCAGCGTTACGTAATTATTGGTACGAAAAATCATTTTAGATTTACTATGTGAAAGCGCAAATAATTCATATTTTATAGCGAATTTTATATGGTATGTGAATTCGACAGTAAGCCTAAAATATACATAATGTTTTATTTATATAAATGACAATCATGTTTGAAATGCAATTTTTTTTAAAGTTTTACGTTAAGAGTTATAGGTTTTACACACTGCTGAAAAGTGTCGTAGGTTAAATTGCTTATTAATAATTTATCAAAAGTAAGATGAACTAATTATTTCGTTAGACTTAGCACTTCGATAATTATTAATACAAATATCAGCCAGTTTTTGTTGGGCATCAATTTTAAATGTAATATGCTTTAAAGTGGTTGTTCGAGGTCAGGAATCCAAGGAGAATTAGGCCTACCACGTTGTTCCGACGGTAAAACTATAAAAGATCCAAACAATTCGAACAGTTTTCCGGTTTGCCCAAACGGGAGAACAGATATGTTGATCTGAACTTCCGCTGGTGCCTGCTACCAGATCTTCTTCGACTACTTCGACACCTATCGGTATTGGATCCATCGGCGGCAGTTTATTAAGCACTAACTTAGTGTTGATTTATAGCCTACTATTGCGTGTTTTAGTTAAGTTTTAAATCAATGGCACGAAGTTTGAACTTCGATCACATCGTGTCTAAGGTGTCATTCATTAATGTTAATTTAAAATTCGGATATAATTATAACTAAACTGTTGGTAAAAGCGTTACGTAACGTTCAGCTCGACCCACCCACCCACCCCTCGTAACGTTTCGTAACGTTTTCAAGGACCCCACCCACCCACCCTGGAGCGTTACGTAATTATGCAATGACCCCCTGGGCGCCAATCAATCAATCAATCAATCAATCGATCATCAATGAAACTTGATATAGCGCCCCTTCAAGATATCTACTCAGAGGCGCTCCCGGCCCAACCACGGCCAATGCAAATACCTACTAAGGAACTACTTAGTAACTAGTAAAAAAGATAATTATACTATTAAAAGATAAACAATGAATAATGTTAATTTTATATTTGTCATTACTTATTGGGAAATACGTTTAATCACAATTAATTGTTACTTACTCGTTAACTCTTAAATATTTAGCTATGAAAAAACCATTTACAGATCTAATTTAAATAAAATAAACGAATAACTGCTTCTTACTTTGCAAGCGCCTTTTCGAGCAGCGCGCTCCAGAACTCGTTTCGCTCCTTTGAGTGCATATAGATCAGTTCGTTGTCCTCTGTCGGAAGGCGATCGTCAATCAGAACCTCGACCCATCGTCCGTACTGCCAGAACTGGAATCGGAACACCCCTGTAACGCACAATATTCCACCATAGCACAGTGTAACATTTGCCTACGATGCTTCCTCTCTTTGCGCAAATCCAGTTCAAAGTCCTAGTTTTGGTCCATAAGTCCAAGCAGGGTTTTGCTCCGAAATCTCTCAGTGATCAGATTCACTCTCCTATTTCTACATCTTCCCATTGGACTCTCCGATCTTTGGACCGGTCTGATTTATTTGTCCCACGAGCTGGGACCACTGTAGCCCAAAGCTGATCCTTTCCCATCATTGGGCTTTCCCTATGGACTGCCCTTCCACCTGTCTGGTGTGAGCTAGCTTTCTGGTTCTGTGCCCACATCTCTATCACTTCTAATAACCTATATCTACTCTCGGCCCGTCTGGGAGTTCTCGCACTGAAAGCGCAACTAAATATGAGCGGCTCTTTAAAAATTACTAATTACAATAACAATTGTAATAAAGACTTCTTAAGCGCATTTCTTGCTACGCGACATGCTGGAAAAGTTAGCCTTCACTGCAAATGTCAAATCAACTTCCTGCATTGACCAAACGAAACTGTCTGGCAAACGATGAAGTGATGCAGTTACCGCCATTCTACTACATCATAATTCAAGTTGTAGTCTTCAGCCAGGTGACCCGTACGGAGAGCTTGCCGAATCCGGACTAATGATATTGACATGTTTACGGCTTGGTGTTGGTGCTCCATCGGTTGATGCCTTGTGCATTTGACACTGGTACAATTATAGAAGCTGTAATTATAATTACACTTAGAGGGGTGCTCGAGAGTGTAGTGATTAGAGCCCTGGGCTGTCAATCAGTCCTCGGGCCTCTTTTATTCCTCCTGTATGTAAATGATATTCAATCAGTAACCGATCTGAGCTTGATTATGTTTGCGGATGATACAAACATCTTTACAACTGGATATTGTCCTCTCCTGTTAGCTGCATCATTAAATGATAAATTGAAAGCCATAAGCCATTGGTTCTCAGCGAATCTACTTTCTCTAAACTTAAAAAAAACATGTTTTATGATATTTGCCAAAAAAAGTACTTGGATATTGATATCAATATTATTATAAATGGAGTTCCACTAACACAGGTGCATGAAATTAAATTTCTTGGTGTGGTACTTACTGATGACCTCAAATGGAGGAAGCATGCTGATATGGTAGTTAATAAAATATCTAAAATAGTGGGTATACTCTGCAGGATTAACCATATCCTTGATCTGGACAAACTAAAGCTACTATACCACACCCTACTTGAACCGCATATGACCTACTGCTGCTCTGTATGGTCGTCGCCACACAGATCCGGGAATATAGACCGGATATTGAAACTTCAGAAAGCTGCTGTTAGAATAATCACCCACTCTTCTTACTTATCTCATTCCAATCCTTTATTCTGTACTTTAGGTATAATAAAAATTTATGAGTTGTCTCATTTATCTAAACTCGTGCTCATGTTCAAGTTTGTGCATAATATGTTACCAAAAAATTCTCCAACTATTTCACAACAGTTGATCAAATTCACTCCCATAACACTCGGAGCTCATCCAATTATGTGGTTCCTTATGCACGCACGGCATCCAGAGCGGGCAACCTCCAGGTCTTGGGATCTCGTTTGTGGAATTCACTGTCTGATGAACTTAAAGAAGAGAAATCTCTGTCCACATTTAAAAGAGAACTGAAAATAGGCTACCTACTAAAATACAGTGAAAACTAACTTTGTTAGAAATAATAGGTCTCTACTGAACAAGCCATCCCTATGAATCTTGTCTTGACCAACTTCGATGCACACATTCCTTAGTTATGTAGTAGTGCTATTAACTAGTGCTTTATTTCATTTCATTTGTGTTATGTTTTATTTTATTTCATTTTTCATAATCTGGTCATAAAATTTGCCTCTGTTTACTTTGGTTCTGATTTATGTGCTCTATGTTGTCTCTATGTTCCCGGATATATCATTGCTTGTAGTCCTTTCTGGTTTCTCGTCAACATTGCCTGATCATGTGCAAACCTTAAGGCCTGCAGATAAATGGATAAAGCCTATGCAGGGTTTTGCTCCGAAATGACTCAAGCAATGATGGATAGGCTAAATTCAACATCAACCGAATACGGGATGAAGATTAACATCAAAAAGACAAAGGTATTGAAGATAAGTAAAGGAAAGGAAACTGTAGTCAGAATACACATTGAGGAAAACAGATAGAGCAAGTCAAAGAATTCTGCTACCTAGGGAGTATGATTACGACAGATGCCAAATGCCACAGAGAATTAAAAGAAGGATAGCAATAGGAAAGGAGGCATTCTCAAACAGAAGAGAATTACTGAGAGGAAAACTAAACAGGAATCTAAAGATAAGAATGATAAAGACACTAGTATGGAGCGTGGTGCTGTATGGATCGGAGACATGGACAATGAGAAAAGCGGATATAAAAAGACTGGAAGCTTTCGAAATGTGGACATGGAGAAGAATGGAAAAATCAGCTGAACAGAACATATAACAAATGAAGAAGTGTTGGGAATAATTGGAGAAGAAAGAGTCCTTATACGCACAATAAGAGACAGGCAAAGGAAATGGATCGGACACACGCTGAGAGGAGACTCACTACTAAGAACGGTCATCGAAGGAAAAATGAAGGGGAGGAAGACAAGAGGAAGACCAAGACAGATGATGCTGGATTGGATGATGACAAACGGCTACAGGAAACTGAAAGAAGAGGCCCAACAACGAGAGAAGTGGCGACGTCGGACATTTGAACCTGCCTAACAGGCAGAGAACCACAAGAAGAAAGATGTTGATGATGCTGTTTAATGTATAATATGTCTAATATATAGTACTAAAACCATTCGGACTCAACTACCTGTTAGTATATTTTAATCTGGTTCTGTGTAACACTAAACGTTGACTGAAATGTTAACCAGGTACTAGGGGCCAGGGTGGTATAAGCTTTTAGCTTTTTCCTGGCTTCCTGTTGCGCAGTGACTGAACTGTTTTCTGTCATGATGTGTACTGTCATCTGTTCTGTTTCCTGTTGCAATAAATAAATCAATCAATCGAGAGGAAGAGGTCAAATCCATTCGAGGGCAGAAGTTTCCTTCAAGAGTCTGCTCCAATCTTACCATACTTTACCACATAGAAGCTGAGACATGTTACATACCGGCGTATTCCTTGTCGAAGGATTGGTCAGGTGGGACAACTTTGTGCAGAAGAGTCTGATTTGTGGTAAGACTAGCCACAGCGGCCAAAAGCCAACAGTCATCTATGAAAAACATCAAATAACTTCATTTTGTTTAATCTCTTACCCTTATGTCTGCCACAAAAACCTTCCTAAAATGCCAAAAATTTACCCAAGCTCTAAGTAAAACGTACCATTATTAACCTGAAATAAGAGCAAAACGTACCCAAAATGGCATGAAAATTAAATTAAACTATAAGCAAAGCGCACCCATGCTTGCATAGAAACGTACCTAATTTTCCTTGAATGACGTCCATACGACTGGCTCCATCGACAAATAGCTGAGGATTGGAGCAAATTTCCTGAAACAAGTCACAACAATGGTAATTCTAATGCTACAATTATACAGAGGTGTCAAAACTTTTTTAATGGCGGGCCAGTGGCAATACTTTCCAGCAAGTGGCGGGCAAGTTGTTGAAGGTTCCTCAGCAAAATGGGGTTAGGAATCTGGAAGGGGCTCGGTGAGATATTTTTGCAAAACTAAATCTTCAGTGGGGCAAATTTTTAGCATACCAACCGTCAAATTATGTAGGCTTATAAAATCTTAATTTCGATCTTCATTATCACTCAGGAACGTCACATAAAACTCATTAAGCCTAAGGCCAACATAATTCTAGTTGAGATGCAGGCCTACTCTTCATCAATAACGTAAATTTATCTTATTCTGACATTTAAAAAATTAAAACAAGTCCCTGTCAAACGCATAGTAAGCTCGCAATAAAAAAGTTAATGAGATAAGTTTGAATAAAATGTCTGTCCAGTGTACATCAAGGAAAAGTTTACTGATTAGTAACAGTTGCACTGGAAACTTGACACCGTTTTCTTTTGACGAGAGGAGGGATGTCAGGTTGCATATCTACAGCTAGCTCTACTCTGAGATTTGCAGGTAGATTTGAGTCAGTCTATGTCTAGTCTCAACAAAAGTCATCTTTGAATATCCTTGCTCGCATAGGTATGAGCAGGAAAAACAAACACAGCTTTCGAGCAGCATGTGTTCGTAAATGAGGAAATGTTTCTCTGGGCAGTAACTGTTGCTGATAAAACACCTGCACTTCTGTGCTTGTGCGTTTGGTTTTCAATGCTGTGTTACACTGCAAATCAACGAGCTCAATTTTTAACAAACTTAGACATAGACATTCGCAAGGTTAAAGGAGCCATCAAAATGGATTGCTGAACAGCTGAAATTGGTCCTCTGTCTGAATGCTGAGAAGCGTTTTCTACATGTAAATGCATCAAGTATTTCTGTCACCTGCATTGCACATTATTTTAGCAGAGTCTAAAACGATGTTTAATGCTACGGCACGAATCTTAGCTTCGTTCGTGTGTTCAAAGTGCACGCAATGCCCTTGCGCAAGTTGCGAAGCCCACAGCTGAAGTTTTATTTCGAATGCTGGTATCAAATCATTACGCTTCAGTAGGCCATAATTACAGTGATATCTTTGCCTTGCAGCTTACCATTAAATGTATTTGATATTGACTGAAAATTTTTCAAAAGTTAGAACTTCTATTCTAAAATTCTGTTGTCTTTGGGCACAGCGAACAAAATCATCAGCTGGCCAGAAATGGCCGGAGGTTCTGCTTTTTGACATGCATGTAATCCATCAATACTTTTCATCAACACAAGAAAACAGACTATTATCCGTTTCCGGGCAGGTGCTTTGATCCACTTCCGGTATCATCAAACGCTTCTACATAAATAATCGGAATGAAAGAACAAATCAATGAATGAAATCACTAACCTTTGGTCTCTTCCACTGAATATTCGGCAACGCACACGGCGGGTTTTTGTAGAGGGAGCTGATGTCGGCAGGAAAGTCCGGATCTTCCCAGAGCGATCCACTCGCCAGACACTGCGACTTGATTTCCTCGTAAGTCTTCGGAACCTCCTCAGGACGTTGAGGAACGAAGTCGGACATCTGCGCCAGACCTCGACCCGTATCGCGGATCGTCGAACGAAACACTTCTGGCATTGTTGGAAGAGATATGACGAGTTTTCCGCAAGTTGAAACCAAAGTAACACGCAGATGCAATCATCATCATCATCATCATCATCATCATCATCATCATCATCATCATCATCATCATCATCATCATCATCATCATCATCATCATCATCATCATCATCATCATCATCATCATCATCATCATCATCATCATCATCATCATCATCATCATCATCATCATCATCATCATCATCATCATCATCATCATCATCATCATCATCATCATCATCATCATCATCATCATCATCATCATCATCATCATCATCATCATCATCATCATCATCATCATCATCATCATCATAATCATCATCATCATCATCATAATCATCATCATCATCATCATCATCATCATCTGCATCATAATATTCGTTTATTGGGTTAGCAACAGGCAAAACGCTGTAGGTGTACAAAGAAAAACTAAGGAAGTTCAGCAAAACAAATGAATGTCCAAAACAAAAGGACTGTTCTGCAATACAAGAGGAATGTCTAATCTAACGAATTCTATAATAGCGCTGTTATGGTGAAACGCCATCGGTCAATGATCGCTGCAAGTGAGGAAGCATTACTCACAACTAGAGATATTGAAACATTCATGCAGATGGTGGAACAGAACAAAAATGTAGTCTAAACTTGCTCAAGTGCAAACGAAAACGCGGAATCATAGATCAAACTTGCGCCGGAGATATCCTAACAGATCGAGCCTTCTGCCAAACAGCAACCCGGATCAACCGAAATGTTAACACACCAAGAAAAAATGTCAGCACGCCAAGAGGTGTGTTAGCACAAAAACTGGAACGTCAGCACAGCAAATTAATGTCCAAAACAAGAGGAATGTTTGCAATACAGCATGAATGTAAGCAATACTACGAAAGGCACGAGCTCATTCTTGAGCGCTGCTCACTGACCATTGTCGTCTATGGACAGAGGGGTTGTCCAGATGGAAGATGTAGGCCTACTATAATTGTCTGGGCTGGGTCTCTCCTAACCGCCTCAGACCTATTCATTATACTCCAGGAAAGATTGGTTTGAACTATCTTTCCCACAGTCTTCCGCTATTCAAGACCCATAAGTTACTCTCCATTTAATTATGATATTTAGCATGATCAGCTGATTATTTTCGTCTATGGACATCATTCGGATCATATTTCTTCCATTTTTAATTCTTTTTACATGACTAATTCTGATCTTGATCAACATAACACTCGCAACAAGTAAGACTATCGATCTGCTATAATCCAGAATCTGGGCGCACTAATCCTCGGTCCGTATCGTGGATTCTAAAGTATAGAATTATAATTGGCCTACTATACTCTCTGTCCTTAATTCTCTTTCGTCCTTCAAATATATACTTTAAATCTTTACCGGTCTCTCAATATGCCTAAATTGGATCATATACATGATCAACTGAACAGATAATTAAACTTAACTAAGCTATAAAACAAGTTACAAATTACAGTCGTGTGTCATTTAAGAAACTGCGCAGTTGTTGTTTAAATAATTGTAAAGTCGGCAAACATCGAATATGAACAGGTAATGTATTCCATACTAATGGTCCATTGCATTTAATATTGAAAAATCTAGTATTAGTTTGAGCGTAAGTACCACGAAAGTTATCTTGGGATCTTGTATTATATGAATGATTTTGATAGGAGTGCAAGACATAACCATCAAAAACTTTCCGTTCATATTTATACATAAATTCTGCAATTAGGAATTTATTTACAGATTCTATTTTTAGAATCCTTCGTCTTGAGAACAAATGATCAGTGTCATCTTTATAATATTGTTTAGCAACAATTCTGCACGTCTTTGTAACATCATTAGAACTTTTAAACATGCATACTCGTATATATATACGTATACATAGAGACAGACAAATGCAAACATACAAGCAGTCATATATACATACATACATCTATGCATATTTACATACATACATATTTACATATACATGTTTTCATACATAAATATATACAAAATATATATATATGGGGCGCGGTGGTCAGTTAGGGTATGTTCTGTGCCTTGCAGCCGGAGGGTTGCGGGTTCGAATCCACCTCAAGCCGCCGCGTAGGGACCCTGGGCAAGTCCTTCACTCGCAATTGCTCATGGGCTTCGGCGTGAAACTCCGATTCAGTGTCTGCGCTGTGTTCGGGAGCGCCTCTGAGTAGAAATCTTGAAAGGGGCGCTATAACAAGTGCTCACATACATACATACAAACGTATAATTATGCAACATAGCTGACTATACCTTTTACGAAATCGTCAGACGTATGAGCAGGTAGAAGAACCTGGAAACGACCTCTGCGAATGCGATATCGTCTCAACAATCACTGCTTATATAGCCAATAGTGTGTTTGTACTTGTGCACGTGGGTGTTGTTACGGTGGTCCAACTGGTTGTTTTCACTTTCTAAATTCTGGACGTCCTGAAGTCGTCAGAATAATGGGACGACCTGGAATGTTCAATAAAACGAAGTCATCGGCATCCATGCGTGACCGGAGTCTGTGTTGAAAGAGTCTCTGTGGTCTGGATCGCGTGGGTGGCGTGGGTGGCGTGGGTGGTCTGGGTTGAGATGTTGCTTTTCCACTGTTTAGGACCTAAACGTCTTGACGTAATATATAATTAATGAGACGACTTAGAATTTTCTATAAACTGGCGTCATATGCGCTCAGCCGTGACCGGTGTCTGTGTTTGTGAAAGTCTTGGTGGCCTGGTTCGCGTGGGTGGCGTGGGTGGTGTGGGTTGAGATGGTTGCCTTTTCACAGTCTAGGATCTAAACGTCTTGACTTATTTATAATTAATTAGACGACTTAGAATTCTCTATACACTGGTGTCATCTGCCCTCATCCGTGACCGGAATCTGTTTGTGCGAGAGTCTGGATTGCCTGGACGGTGCGGGTAGGGTGCGTGGCCTGGGTGGCGTTGAACATCTTGAGATTACTTGGAATTCAACGAACAAACTATCATTGGTAATATGATGATTCGTCTATCATTTACAAACTTGTCACAGTATAGTCACTTGTAGGCGTTGTAACACAGACTACACGCAGTGGAGGCGCCAGAATTTCAGGTTTGGGGTGGGGGGCTAAAACCCCAAGCCGTTCGCTTTATCCCCTCCTCCCTGGCATTGGCAGTGATTTTCCACTCTTTGTCTGAGGGGGGCTGAGCCTGCAGTTAGGGGGCTAAGCTCCCCTATCCCCTCTGGCGCCGCCACTGACTACACGTCATCTGAGCCCTTAAAACGCTTGCTATATTATGTTATGTGCTATGTTTTCTTGCAAATGTATGCCAACTGTATGGGGCCGCCATGTTAGTCAGACAAAAATCTAAATAATTTTGTTTCAGAAAAATTATTTTTTTACAATATGCTTCAAAATGTTGAGTTCTTTGTCTAACTATGACACGTGATCGCTTATTTAGGTCTCAATACCTGTTACTGCGTTTTGGCACAAAATACCTCGATCTCTGTGAACGCCTGTCTGACAGTCTGTATGTGTGAAAGTCTGTGTGGCCTGAATCGCGTTGGTGGCGTGGGTGGCGTGAGTTGAGATGGTTGCTTTTTCACAGTCTAGGACCTTGTTGTTGTTGTACTTGGGCTTAACGACACTTTTTCATATCGAAGATGATTAGTGTCGGAGGCAGATACAATATACTCCACGTTTATATTGCGACCGAGCCACCCGCAGTAAAGATCCGAGAAATTAATCTCTGATAAACCGACCGACCTGGAATCGAACCCGGACCGCCGACGTGGAGAGCGGGCTACCAACCCACTCGGCCACTCAGGATCTCTCAGTCTAGGACCTGGACGTCTTGACGTATTTATAATAATAATGAGACGACTTGGAATTTTCTGTACGCTGGTGTCATCTACGTTCACCCGTGACCGGTGTCTGTATATGCGAGAGTCCCATTTGAACGATGCCTTTGCTTTAGTCAACTCTCTTAGAGAATCGGTTTGGTTGTATAGTCTTCGATAAATCTTGAACTGCAATTTGTCAACCCAGGCAGGCCTCTGACATAATTATGTTGTTGGTGGTGTAGGGTTATGTTCGGTGCCTTGCAGCTGGAGGGTCGGTGGGTTCGAATCCACCTCAAGCCGCCGCGTAGGGACCTGGGCAAGTCCTTCACTCGCAATAATTATTGCTCATGCGCTTCGGCGTGAAACCCCGATTCAGTGTCCGCGTTGTGGTCGGGAGCGCCTCTGAGTAGAAATCTTGAAGGGGCGCTATTACAAGTGCTCATACATACATACACACATACATGATATTCAGCAGAACCTATATTATCAGGATATAGACCAACTCCTCTCACTGAGCATACATATCCGAAGAACTTCGGAAAGCTTCGTTTCGTTTTCAGCCCAGACTTGCTCTTTTGGAGGGTTAGACTAAACGACTGAAAACAGACACTGATCATATTCTGCTACTCTCGTCGTCGTCGTCGGTGCCCTATTCGTTGTTCCGAACTTTGGCGGCACATTAATGAACGACTTCTTTTCACGAATCTTTCTGTTGCACTGTTCGCACTGCCTGTTCCAGCGTCACTCCAATCCATTCTTTCACATCATCAATCTACATCCTACTACGTCTTCCTCTCTTCTTTGTTCCGTATGTTTCTCCCATGATTATATCTTTCTCCAGATAATTCTGCTGTTGTACAGCCATAAAGAATTTGGTCGTCAGTAAATGACAGTAATATTCACAACATTAGCGATTCCTTCTAGCAGGTACTAGCATTTCTGCTGTAATGAATATCGACACATCTTAGTATCGGGCAATATACCGCGCTGCTATAATTGACCCCATCACGTTTGAGCGTAGAAAGGGTTAGTTCATAGCCAATTCCAAGCCGTCCAAATATTGTCGTCGAGCCGATCAGAGTAAAAGCTGCGAACAGAATCGAATTTCTCTTCTATTTTGTGTTCTTTCTAATAGCACCGCACTAATTAGTGCCGTTGAGTTGCATTAAATGGAGGAGTAGCCCTAGTACTGGTTTATCGATTGGCTGGAGTGCTTGGATTGTAATGCGGAGATTACGAGTTCGAGCCTCAACTAAGGCGGCTACTGTGCATGTAGTTGATATAAGGCAGGATGACACGTTTTTTAAATTTTCGTAGGCCCTCTGGTGGTCGATATCTTGTCGAATCTATTAGACAGCGAACCTGATATGCGTGACTGAGTCTTGTATCAGGACATTTCTATTAAGCCTTTCGAAAACCTTTCTTTCTGCCCTTTGTAGATGACATTTAAGTATATTAGAGTTAGGCGATTCTTCAGCTGTCTCTTTTCTTATTCCTCTCTTTGTCTGTCTCTATCTCTGTCTCTATCTCTGCCCCTCATCACTGCTAATGTTTCTGTCGCTGTCTTTCTCTGTTCCTGCCCCTCTGAATCAGTTAGTCATTCAGTCAGACAGTTTGCAAGTAAGCAAGCAAGTAAATAAGTAATTAAATAAGTAAGTAAGTAAGTAAGTAAGTAAGTAAGTAAGAGAGCAAATAAGTACGTATGTATGAATGTATATACTTGTGTGTATGCATTTGCTGTGGTTGGTCGCTCTACTTGGAATGAATTTCTCCCTCACTCAGAGCTAAACTAATGACTGGTTTTTCCTCTTTGGTCTCTCGTTCTTTAAAGACGGTTCTTTTCCCTCGGAGTTTCCGTGCTGAGAGCGCGTCTGAATAGTTATTCTGAGAGAGGCGTTATATAAATAAATAGATACGATACGATATGTAAGTAAGTAAGTCAGTAAGTCGGTAAGTAGATTCTTTACTAAACCGGTTGCAGAAGAGCTCCACTCCGGTGTAAAACATCGTATACGACAAATGTAATATTATAACCAATAGAAATACAGCATTCTTCGTATATATAAATGTTTTCCTCAGATTATTGCCTACAAGAGGGAGGACACTGTCATGACACCGTGGGCGAAGTGCATTGGTAGTTGATTTCCTTGGTGGGAGCTATTTACATGTATGTAAACATGTCCCGGGTTTTGAAGAACAGCACTGATGAGACCGGTATCAGCCTTGCGACAGAACAGATCAACGTTTGGTCTGTCAACGGGGATGTAACCCCGCCAGATCATCCTACTGGTGTTGAATTGGAGCCTGTCTTTATCCTGCTGACTAGCAAAACTCCACCATGCTGGGCTAGCTTACAGCAGGCGACCCACAGTCGTGGCGCGAACCACATCAGAAAGGTTTGTGCCCTTGAGGTCATGACTATAGACTTCTCTGCAGGCTACACAGTACACAGCCTTGCAACATATCGGACTGATATGCGCTTCAAAATTAAGTGTATCCATAAGCGTTGCCCCTAAGATAGTCAATCTATCTTTTCTGGATACCCTGGTATGACAGAGGTGGCCACCTGCTTTCCAACCCTCCCCCTCCCCGCTAATCGGCATCTCACCGGACAATGCTTGCATTTATTTTAATTAGATGTGATATGGTTCCATTGAATTTTCTCCATGCTCACGGTCCTCAAGGAAGGCAATAATCCTTGTTATGTATGTATTGTTGTTTGTATTTTCGAAATAAGTAAATCAGTAACTCAGTCTGTCCGTATGTCTATAGACATACGGGCAGGTTGTCAATCAATACCTTCTTCCGTTTGCATGCCTTAGTCACCCATTGTTGAAGCGTAAATCGCAACTGTAAATAATTATTTCAAGCGGACATGATCTCAGGCGCAGTTAGACCATCGCCAGATCCGTCATGGTCTCTATGGATAAAAAGTCTTACGCACAAGTCAAACTTTGGAAGGCGTGGGGGGAATGGAGCGATTTAGGATTGAACCTGTGTCTAGCAATTGCTGTTGCAACCAATTGCCAAACAAGTGAACCAAACTTGAAAAAATTTAAAGAATTTTAAGTGACTGAATGATTTAAGAAAATAGAAATGCAATAAGAATTTGTTTATTGAGTTTATTTCACATGAATCATACTAAAATTAACTACACATTAAGGTTGAAACATTCCTGTAATAGTGAAACTGGGAAATTTCAGAACTAATTAAATGTTTAACACACAAATATTATTTGCAAATGGAAAGATCTTCAGCTTCTCCCAATACTGCGCATGCCTCTTTACTCCGTTGGACATCCTCAGGCCCAAAGTTGCCTCCCCCAATCCTTGTAGCTCTGCCATTCTCTAATTTCTTTTCTCAAGCATAATAAACTCCCTCCCGTTCTTTCTCTATTTCATTCTCTCTCTGTATCTCTGTCTCCGTCTCTCTGTCTGTCTCTGTCTGTCTCTGACTGTCTCTGTCTGTCTTTGTCTGTCTCTGTCTGTCTCTGTCTCTCTGTGTGTCTGTCTGTCTGTCTGTCTGTCTCTCGCTCTCTCTCTCTCTCTCTCTCTCTCTCTCTCTCTCTCTCTCTCTCTCTCTCTCTCTCTCTCTCTCTCTCTCTCTCTCAGCGAACGGGATTCCTTAAATACATAAATTGCTTGCTATGGATCGGAATATGGTGAGCGTACTGGTTTCTTGATCATGGAGAGGTGATGGTGCTAGATGCAAGGGACGAAAGGATGGATGAGTACTGGTTGTACGAGAACGGAGCGAGGAGAAGCTGTGGATAGTTATGGACTGGAGATCTGAGATTAGATTGGTTGCAAGGGACTGTAGTGGAGAGGGTGCTGGATGCTAGTGACCGGAGGAAGGAGAGATGAATGTTTGTTTGGGACTGGAGGAGGTAGACGGGACAGGCTTCTTGGGACCGGAGAGGAGACTCACAAATCAAACTAAGTTATGAGAAGCAATCTATCGAAAGTTAACAGATTAGCAGAACGTCAATTTTTGATGTTAAGCTTTTATTTAAAGTCAATCTGAAGTTGATGATGTTATAGCTAAATTGGGGAAAGCATTTATAATTGATGATATCATCCCTAAATGAAGAAAAGCAATCAAGAATAATGTTAATGTTTCAGGTTATCTGAAGAATTCCGGACTTCCTGCAAAGCCGTTGGTTCCGCATGATGTGTGCACTTAAAACTTCCGGATGAAGGACTTGGGTAAGTTCAGTCCTTCACTGTCCACAAAGCAGGATAGTCGGAGGAGTTTTCTGGCTCACTTTCCGATAGATATGCTGCCAGCCCCACTGGTGACACTGCCTGAGATCTCAGTATTGTGTGAACCATCACCACTCGTATTGTGGTAGCTTGAGCATTTCTCAGGTTGGCCCTCAGCCACTGTCACAACCTAATTAGAAAAAGACAGGATAATTATCTTAAGAAACGTTGAACAGCATCTCATTTCGACAAGAACTCCGACATTTCACATGCCTCCATTCCATTTTGACGTCTGTGCCGTATGCTCTTTCGTAATAATAATGATAATAATAATAACAATTGTAATGAAAATAATGACAAAAATGGCTATGATGATGATAATATTGATAATAGGCCTACTGTAGCAATCAACAAACACAATGCGGTCAGGAATCCCTACATTGACTTCGTGTCAGAGGCGATTGATAGGCTACAAAAGTCGCTAAACAAATGTGACCTCGCTATGAAAGGCCACGCTACAACATTCATTCATTCATACATTTCAGGTAATTAATATAGCGCCCTTTCAAAAAGGCTACGACGCTCCCAACCCAACCACGGCAGTAAAATTAGACTTGTCCGGGGACCATAAATTCTCCTGCAGCAGAAGATCGGAGGCTTGACGGCCAACTGAATCACAGACTGGACGGCAAAGATCACGCAAATAATTGTAATTGTAATTGTAATCAAGCATTCATATAGCGCCACTCAAAAACAGAGGCGCTCCCGACCCAGGCCAGTCTCTTCACTGGTAAAGGGCCGGGGCGCAGCCAAGGAGGCACCGCCAGACCAGAACATCAACCCTGTGGGATATGCGTTGCGAGACAAGGAGCCAATGAAATACGTCACGCATATATGCAGAGGCATGGAGAGACATTTCCGACAAATTTACGTCTTACAGCTACATGTAGTTTAGCCAACACAGTTAAAACAGCACTCAGATGATCTTGCGGATAATGGTCAACGGACTGAGGAATGAGAACCGACTTTAAATTCAGTGGTTGGTCAATAGTATTTTTTACATACTACGAGGCTCACAATTCCGAACTACATTGCCCAGCAGTTCCTTCCGGTTGGTGCCGAGCAGTTCCTTCCGGTTGGCACTGAAACTGGTCGGCGGGCGCTTCGGTCTGCTTCGCGAAATGACTTGATTTACCCCGCTTTCGAACTACCACACGTGCTCGTCGGACTTCTCGACTGCGGCGCCGCGGATCTGGAATGCTCTTCCGCCCTCTGTTCGTGCCATTAATGCTGCATGTGGCTATAATGGCTTTCTCTAGATCCTTAAAGACGCACCTTTTAAAGCTGTTTGATGGCCACCTGTTGCGCGCTTTACTCCTAAGTGGCGCTTTATAAATATCTCGCTGCATTACATTGCATATTCAAACAGATCATCTGCTGAACATGAGCTTCAGCATGAGTTCTAAGCACTCGAAGGGACTGTAAAAGGTTTGAATGGTTTCAATCATTCAAACTGGGAACTCACTGGTTGAATTGGCTGATTCTGCTCAAAACTGCCATTGTTTTTGACTCTACTGCATCCCTTACCAACTATGCTAATGGTATTAATTTTGTAAATCATCGTCATTTTTCGTTCTTCGTGTTAGAACTACACTGGCTCAATCCAGATCCTTTGCCTGCATAGGTCCCTCCCTATGGAATGGATTTCCTCCTTCTCTACGTTCTACAATCCTCTCTGGTAGCATCTCTACCTCTTTCACTCACCTTAAAACCTTCCTTTACTTGGAGCTCATCTTAAAGGCGTATGCTGTCAGAAGCGCTTTATAAATGATCAAATACAGTACAATACAATTTATGCATATTCGTGACTTACGCAAGTTCAGACGTCATATTCCTATGTCTCCTAGGACATCTCTGTCAAATGAATTGGCATTCATTCACCTGGGTTACTGTAACTCTCTTCTTTCTCATATCTCTAAGTTCAATAACCAATGGGCTTAAATCATTACATTAGATACTTGTTCAGCATAGGATCTCCTTCCATTTGGTTCGCATGGTTTCTAAAACACTGAACTCTGGTCAACTAAAGAATTTAAAATCGTTTTGTCTCCTCAGTCTCATTGCCATTATTTAACAAAGTCAACTGGTGTCTTATCTTTGGTCATACCCACAGCTTTTTGGTAATTGAAATAAATTTTGGAATTCTCTCCATGTAGGCCTATCTCCTCGATCTACTCAGACGCTTGTGTCTGTTCGTGCCGAATGAAAGTTACAAATAATAAAAATACTAATTACTATAAACTTATAGTATTAGTAGTTTTATAGTAGTAGTAGTAGTAGTAGTAGTAGCAGTAGTAGCAGTAGTAGTAGTAGTAGTAGTAGTAGTAGTAGTAGTAGTAGTAGTAGTAGTAGTAGTAGTAGTAGTAGTAGTAGTAGTAGTAGTAGTAGTAGTAGTAGTAGTAGTAGTAGTAGTAGTAGTAGTAGTAGTAGTAGTAGTAGTAGTAGTAGTAGTTGCAGCAGCAGCAGCAGCAGCAGCTACAGCAACAACAAACAACAACAACAACAATAACAACAACAACAATAATAATAATAATAATAATAATAATAATAATAATAATTATTATTATTATTATTGTATTGTATTGTATTTGAACACTTGTTATAGCGCCCTACCAGATTTCCCATTCAGAGGCGCTCCCGACTACTGCGCGGACGCTGAATCGGAGTTTCACGCCGAAGCGCATGAGCAATTGCGAGTGAAGGACTTGCCCAGGGTCCCTAAGCGGCGACTTTGAGGTGGATTCGAACCCGCAACCCTTCAGCTGCAAGGCACCGAACATACCCCTAAACCACCGCGCCCCAGTTGTATTGTGATGTGTTGTATTGTGTGTTGTATTGTACTCCACGTTTATAATGCGACCGAGCCACCCGCAGTAAAGATCCGAGAAATTAATCTCTGATAAACCGACCGACCCGGAATCGAACCCAGGGCGCCGGCGTGACGAGCGGGCTCCAACCCACTCGGCCACTCAGGATCCTTATAAATTAAGTGAACACTGTCAAAGCTATTAAGAATAGATAACGGGATTTGGTTTTGTTAACTAGCTACTATGTTCGGCACCGTGGATTAAGACATCTTAGTCTTAGTAAATCGCCTCAACATCACATAAGGAATTGGTGGATCCCGTCTAGACTGGAACCACTCCCTTCCGCTATTCTATGCTATTTTAAGTAGGAAAAATTCTTACGAAGCCGCTGTTAGGGGTGTTCTTCTGGACATCTTTCTTGGCCTCTTCGACCGTCTGTTAATAAAAAGAACAGCAAGCAGCTAAACAAGTCGTCCTCTCACAAGTAATTAAGCCTACGCAGACATTGTAAACTGAAATGTTAATCAAATCTCCACAATTTATTGAAAATACTCAAAATATGCGTCAGTGAGACCAGTTTAACAGCGGCGCTAGATCAAATCAAGTGCGCAATATCCAAGTTTATTTCGTTTTGTTCCAGGTCAGTATGGGAAAGTGTGGAATTGTAGAAGGAAAGGAGGTAGTCGTAATCGTAATCGTAATCTCCAAACTTCTAAAGCGCCACTGGTAAGCCAAGCGCAGGGCACCAGCTTATTCACGAGCGCTGCGTCTAGTCAGAAGGGTTGTCCAAAGAGTAGTCCGAGGAGGTCCGAGTTCGGTTTCCAGAGGATCAGAGGGGTCAGAGTAGCTGCTAAGGTGGGTGTCATTTAAGTCGACAGTTGGAGGGTAGACATGATCAGTTGAGTCGGGGTAAGAGTTCTTGAAGAGGAGAGACTTTAGTTTCGAGTGGAAAGCCTTGGCGGTGACAGATAGAGGAGCCTGATGCGGATGATGGCGGGTGACCGGAGAAGTGGAGATGATGGCTGAGTAACCGAAAATGTGCGGAATTCAGGAGGTAGGTCGTTCCAGAGACGTGGTGCAGTGTTGGATATGGCTCGGTTGGAGAACTTGAGATAGTGACAGGAGGTCGAGAGATAGTGAGAACGGAAGATGATCGGGTGGAGCGGGCTGGCTGGATGGTGAAGAGGTCGCGAAAATATCTGGGCTGGGAGTATTGTAGAGAGTTGTAGGTTAGTGATAGGACTTTGAAATGAATTCGCTCTGGGATTTTTAACCAATAGAGTGATTTGAGGATGGGAGTGATATGATGAATGCTTGGGCGTTCTGGTGACGGCTCTGGCTAATGAGTTTTGGATGAGCTGCAGACGCTTTAGTTGGGTTGATTCAAGGTTGAGAAAGAGGGAATTGCAATAGTCGAGCTTTGAGTGGACAATGGAGGTAGCAATGGTGGAGGCAGTTTTGAAGTCGAGCAAGGGTCGGATGCGGCGGAGGTCACGAATGTGCATGAAGCAGGAGCGCGATATGTGATTAGAGAAGGAGAGCTGAGTCTATGAGAATTCACCGGTAGCCCACTATTCAGTTTGTAAAATTTGTGTATTGTCATTTTGCCTTGTTTTGTAGTGAATAAACTACTTACTTACTCACTTACTTACTTACTTACTTACTTACTTACTTCACTTACTTACTTACTTACTTACTTACTTACTTACTTACTTACTTACTTACTTACTTACTTACTTACTTACTTACTTACTTACTAGATGTGGATCAAAGGTTGCACCAAGATTGCGGACAGGGGCATCAGAAGTGAAGGTAAGAGATGAAGAGTTAGTGGATAGGTGTATTGAAGGGTCAGGGATTTTCGTGGTTTGGTCAAGAAGGCCGAGGATTATGAATTCTGTTTTGGAAGCGTTTAGGCAGAGGAGGTTGGACGATATCCACTGAGAGACTAGGTTAAGCACACTGAGTAGTTTGGCAATGGAGGTGGAAAAAGAGTTTGGGGAGAAAGATATGTAGAGTTGGGTGTCGTCGGCGTAAAAATGGTGGTCAACAGGGGAGGATTCTATGAGAGCAATGAGATCAGGTGTGGGACAGCAGGTGATGAGATCTCGAAGGACAATAGAATGTTTGGGGTTTTACAGCGATCGAATTTTAAAACGACAAAGTAGGAAAGTCCTGCTAGAAAGTACGTATTTCTTTGTAAAGTGTGGAATGTAGGTATTTCTTTGTAATGTGTGGAATGTAGGTATTTCTTTGTAATGTGTGGAATGTAGGTATTTCTTTGTAATGTGTGGAATGTAGGTATTTCTTTGTAATGTGTGAAATGTAGGTATTTCTTTGTAATGTGTGGAATGTGTGCGCCAACCTGGATCGGACTGGATCATTACTGGAAAGTATTTTGCTCACAGCATTTTACGACTTTTTCTCACGAAAACAAGATTACTTTTAACCTACGTATCGCAAGAATTAAGAAACTTGTGATGTACTATCGATTTGAACCCTAACGTCGATACATAAAAACACCGCATAATCATCTCTGGAATCTCTACCACCTTATTAATCCCGGCTTATAGTAGGCTAAAGTATGACTTTCCGCCAACCAGAAAATAGCTTCGACCATCTGATATATTAACCAATCACCTCCAGTCACTGCAAAAATGAACACATAATTCATGCTTAGACCTCTCTCGAACGTATGGATTTGTTCCAATTGTGCAATATGACGTACCTTTCCTGCGCATTCCTGATTCTGTGTCGCCATCTTGTTTCTTACCGCAGCCTACAGTCAGACAAAAATCAAAGTATGCGAATAATAGATGTCGCATTAACAAAGCAGGTAAGCGAAGCGTAATTCTTTGTTAAATGTGGGCTTTGGTTTTACTTATTTAAATTTAATAAATTTGCGTCCACTACCATAGTGTCCTCTGTTCGGAGACTGAACAGAGTTTAAATGCCTTAGCAGGTAACGGGTCATAATACAAAGCAACTTCAATAATGCATTTTATATTGTTGTCCTTCCAATTTCAGAACTGCACAAAACCATACGACAGAACATCGATAGCGCCGAGCAACTGCGAATGAAGGATTTGTTAAGATACCTGCGCATTAACCGCCTCAATTGAGGTTCGAACCCGAACCCTGCGCATTACAAACCGAGCACTCTAACCAATTGACTACCGGTACAAGTGATACTCCTCTGTAGAACGTAATTCTATGACACCAATTGTCCGGTGTTATAGGACATAACACAATATACGTTGGGGCTAAATTTCGAGGCTGTCTTTATAACTTGGGACGTGTGAAAATCATTGATACGACTTGGAATTGGCCATGAACTAACGGTTCTTGGTATCAAATCCCCACATTCATAGACACATGCAGAAGAGACATTGATTCACAACATATAAATGCATGCATGCAGGCACACACACATAAATACATACATACAACAGGCATACATGTATACATATATGTATGCATATTATGCATAGCCTACACATAATATATCACTGTTTGACCGAGGTTGGGTTGGGAACGCTCCTGAGTAGACTGTCTTGAAGGGGCGCAATATAAAACTACTGTAATAATAATAATAATAATAATAATAATAATAATAATAATAATAATAATAATAATAATAATAATAATAATAATAATAATAATAATAATAATATATTTAGAGTTGGTACTGATTAAAAAATTAATCGCTTAATCTCTGATGGATACTCTGATATGCACACTCTACTGACTCCAGTAGGCTAATAAGATTCTCTCGGGGATACATGGAGAGTTTCCGATTGTTTTTTGGTTCCTAATTTGTGGTTGAATAAATGTTTTATAATCTCGTTCGATTATTAGAACATAACAATCTCCAAAATTTAACTTCAATTAATCGACTAAACTGAATTAATTTGGTAGCTGCTACGTAAAGCGTGAAAAACTATTTAAAATGTAGTCACCAAGTCAGTTACAACTTTGATTCTACAAAACAACTTAAATCATTCCACTGTCAACTGTGTGGTCGCTCTACTCTACCGATGCAACTTGGCTCAGAGACTCTGAACGTGCATGTCATGTTCAGCTGCCGACGGGAATCCGTTGGTCGGTTCCACGGGTGTGCGTGGGTCCGCCAGTGGTGACTCTTCTAGCTTGCTGTGCATTGTATTGCTAACTGATGTAATATATTCGCTCGTAATGACACTAACATCCTAATACATGTAGGCTAGCGCAGAAGCGCCTCTGGGTAGGGATCTGGAAGAGGCGCTATATAAATTCTCAGAATGAACGAATGAATGCTAAAATTAAACGCGACATGATTTAACCACGGTATTCGAACTGTTTATTGCAATGAAGACAGGTAATTTTGTCGCCATCTTCAACTCTTCCATCAGCATTTACATTAAACGTAAAATGAGCGCTTAATTTTCAAATCAAAAAGTTTCACATTATTATTGTTAACATTATATATAATTATTGTATACTCCTGAAATAGGCTGGTCAATAATAAATTAGTAAGAAATTGAACAAGCTGAAATAATAGATTAATAGATTAACTTCTTTAAAGATTAATCGATTAATTAAGTGTTAAAATCCGCAACCAAAGATATTATGTGTACACAATGTATCGCTATAAATATATATATATATATATATATATATATATATATATATATATATATATATATATATATATATATATATATATATTAGGGTGTTTCTAAAAAATTGAAGTTTCAAATTTAATATCGGCCAGTTTGTTTTTGTGTTCCACCTTGAAAAACATTGTCATTTGCCAAAATTAGATGAAAATCGGAAAAGATTTAGAACTTGCTCAAAGCCCCGGAAGAATTATCCCTTAGAGACCAACTTGATACATTGCAATTTTCAAAGATAAAAAAGGTCAGCACTTAAACATAAGTTATAAGGCAAAATCAAAGGAAATACTGTCAGTTATTTGTCATTTACTTATTCCCTTGATTGCTTTTGGGAATTTGTTTCGATGGTACTCGACCATTTTACAGAACAAAACTGTTTCACTTCCTCGTTTCTGACCAGGGCTTCATTGAAGGACTGCATGAGAGCCACTCCTTTCTCAGCCAATTCGTTCGTCACTCTTAGGGCGGATATGATGTCTTTTGCCTCACTGTATGATTGTTCTGACTCCCATTGTTGCGGGTCTCGATCAAGAAAAGAGTCATCCAATCCAAGGATCTGGAATATTTTGGTGGTTGAAGTGGTGAAGAAGTCGGGTAGTGCTTTTGTAGGTGATTATGTATCGGAGGAAGCTCTCTTTGGAGTTTCATCAGATCCCCTGATATTTTCGCATGCTGTAGACCATGCGCTGCTTTTCGTCGACGGTGACTGAATCGTCAAAAAGGCTGAGGCCAACCAGGGTCTCCGACTAATCCCAAAGGTGTCGGGAAAATGCTGTTAGGGCGACCTGTGAGACTTCCTTATCTTGGTAAATATGGATTGCCTTCAAGAATTCCAGATCGTTCTTTGGGGCTTCATTGGTGACGTACAGGTGAACCACCACTTCACGTAAGTTATTGTCACAAAAAGTGACATTCGAACTAAATGATTCCACACCTTTTGAGAGTAGGATTGTCGAGATGATCTCTCAGTGCTCTGGGGTTGCTGAATGGGTAATTGATCTATGAAAAGCCACATCCTGATCGCATAGATCGCAAGTGCCATCCAACACGCGCGGTAAAATGCCTCTGAGTACCTGAACTTTATTCCTTTTGGTGGACTGTTAGCTCTAGTAGCTCTTTTGTAGTCGTCTCTGTGATATTCAGTACTCAGTTGCTGCAATACAAAGGTTTCCAGCTTGAAGCATACGCCGCCCTTGCAACCTGCGTTACTTGCCGTTGTCTCAAACCACATGGCCACGATTCTGTCTTTCAATCCCCAACTTCTGATCTCGGTCAAGCATGAATCTGAAATGATGGCAGCTGTCCCAGATTGGAGTTTGGGGATGGCTAATAGCTTGGTCACATCTTTGCCAGATACCATTATTGGAAGGCGATCAACACACCCTCGTCATGTCCGTGTAACATCTGGCATGATCTTGCCATCCCAGTGAAGAGTAAGAGGAATCTTCGGATCGAAGGATTTGCTATTCTCTGCTGCTTGCGCTGCATAACGGTTATCTTTCCTAGCTCGATGGATCGCTGAAAGACTGATAATCAGCTCACCAGCTGTTGCTGTACATAGATTGGATGCTGAGAGAGCAGACAAAATGTGAGAGGTCCTCCTGCTACTGGTTTCGGTGCGATCTAGAGCTGCTGCAACATCACGAGTAACTACCAAAGATTGTTCCCATTAATGCTTTGGTGGCCAAGCAGAAGTCGAAGGTTCTGGCTCTTTGTCTGAACTATATCTGATGACGCTTCTTCCCTAGATGACTTTTCCAACAGAGAAACTTCCGTAGCTACAGCTGTGCTAGCACGATAACATAACGTTCCTCACACTCTGCAAGTGCTGCTGATCTTGCCACTGCTCTCTCTTCTTACTTTGCAAGTTTGACATCAATGCCTGCCATGGAACCACGTTTTCCTTTCTCACGCTGTGCTTTCAAAACAGAACCTCTTCTATCTTAATTACTGTCATGGCATCTTTATGCGCAATGTCAAAGAGGTCCTGCAGGGAATCCTTGAAAGAATCCCGTTTTCCGTCTTCAGTTTCTGACTTCCTCCAAATATTTTTTTTGAGGTTTGCCATTCCTAATGAAGATGTCGTAGCTGATCCCAAACATGATTCTTAGCCCTCGTTGGAATCCGTGCTCTTTCTCAAATTGGAAGTACCATAGCTACCGTTTCTTTCACGCTGTCATCCAGACTCTGATTTCTTAGTGTATGGAAATTGAACAGCACCTTGAGAACCTCTCCTCGTTTAGGTAGTCTCGCATAACCGAAGTGATCTTCAGTACTGCCTATCAACCAAACCTCATCCTTGTTTCTAGTCAATTTTGACATCTCACCTGCGACATGATGCATTAATGGAAACCACCATTACCCGCCATTTGCAACACGAGGTCAGTGACATAAACAACAAGAGGTCAGTTACGTCATCATCATGAATGTTTATTAGTTGGGAACCGGCCACCAAGAAGGGGTCTAAGGCTGGCATGTATTGAAATCGTGTATAGAATGCCTATAATGCAACCGGGTTACTACAATTTCGGTCGCCTTGAGCAAGTCCTAAATGCTCACCTATCAGGCTATAATTTCGGATTTGGAGTTTATGCATCAAGTGCAATGATAAATTGAACTGGCCGATAAAAAAGTTTTGAGTTGAAAATTTCACATGTACCTTAAAAACACCCTAATATATATATAAGAAAAGAGGCATAGGATTATATAAGAAAAGACATACATGCAAGAAGGCAACAAGTGTAAATTTGCGAGGTCACAACATGAAACTGTATAATGAACACGTGCGTTTGGATATTAGAAAATTCTTTTTCAGCCAAAGAATCGTGGATCGCTGGAACCGGCTACCACAAGAAATAATAACTACAACAAGCTTGACCACTTTCAAAAATAAACTGGACAGTTGGATGCAAAGACATGGGCAATAAAATCATACACAGCTTACCTATCCCATTAACTGTAACTGTAACTGTAACTGCATACATACAAGTTCAGTCACATTTAGATAAATACATATTTTACATACATACGTACATAGCCTATGCATGTTTGCATACATAAATATATACACACGTATATGCAAACTAGCTGACTGTACGTACCTTTTACGAACACGTCAGACGGATGAGCAGGTAGAAGAACCTGGAAACGACTTCTGCAAATACGACATCGTCTCAACAACCCGTGCTTATATAGCCAATAGTGCGTTTGTACTTGTGCACGTGGATGTTGTTTACGGTGGTCCAAATGGTTGTTTTCACAGTCCATATTCTGGACGTCCTGAAGTCGTCAGAATAATGGGACGACCTGGAATTTGCAATAAAACGAAATCATATGCATCCATGCGTGACCGGAGTCTGTGTTGAAAGAGTCTCTGTGGCCTGGTTCGCGTGGGTGGCGTGGGTGGCGAGGGTGGTCTGGGTTGAGATGTTGCTTTTCCACAGTTTAGGACCTAAACGTCTTGACGTATTTATAATTAATGAGACGACTTAGAATTTTCTATAAACTGGCGTCATATGCTCAGCCGTGACCGGTGTCTTTTCATTTATTATTTTATTTGTCTGGTTTATGCTTCGACATGTAATCTGGGTTGCACAGATGTTTACAAAGATTTCACAGTATTTCAAATAAACGAACTTATATATATATATATATTTATATATATATATATATATATATATATATATATATATAGTGTCTGTGTTTCTTCAAGTCTTGGTGGCCTGGTTCGCGTGGGTGGCGTGGGTTGAGATGGTTGCCTTTTCACAGTCTAGAACTTGGACGACTTGACGCATTTATAATAATAATGAGACCACTTAGAATTCTCTATACACTGGTGTCGTCTGCGCTCATCCGTGACCGGAATCTGTATGTGCGAGAGTCTGGATTGCCTGGACGGTGCGGGTAGCGTGCGTGGCCTGGGTGGCGTTGAACATCTTGAGATTACTTGGAATTCAACGAACAAACTATATTGGTAATATGATGATTCGTCTATCATTTACAAACTTTTCACATTAGTCACTTCTAGGCGTTGTAACACAGACTACACGCAGTGGAGGCGCCAGGATTTCAGGTGTGGGGGTGGGGGACTAACACCCAAACCGTTCGCTTTATCTCCCTCCTCCCTGGCATTGGCAGTGATTTCCACTCTTTTGTCCGGGGGGAGGGCAGTTAGGGGGGCTAAGCTCCCCTATCCCCCCTGGCGCCGCCACTGACTACACGTCATCTGAGCCCTTAAAACGCTTGTTTTATTCAGTTATGTGCTATGTTTTCTTGCAAATGTATGCCCACTGTATGGGATCGCCATGTTGGTCAGTCAAAAGTCTGACTAACATGGTAATTTTGCTTTTTTTACAATATTCTTCAAAATGTTGAGTTCTTTATCTAACTGTGATACGTGCTCGCTTATTTAGTTCTTAACACCCTGTTACTGCGTTTTGGCACAAAATACCTCGATCTCTGCGAACGCCTGTCTGTATACATGTGTGAGAGTCTGTGTGGCCTGGATCGCGTGGGTGGCGTGGGTGGCGTGGGTTGAGATGGTTCCCTTTTCGCAGTCTAGGACCTGGACGTCTTGACATATTCATAATAATATTGAGACGACTTGGAATTTTCTATACACCGGCGTCATCTGCGCTCACCCGTGGCCGGTGTCTGTATATTATGCGAGAGTCCCATTTGTACAATGCCTTTGCTTTAGTCAACACTTTCTCTGAGGTTCGGTTTTGACTGCATAGTCTTCGATAAATCTTGAACTGCAATTTGTCAACCCAGGCAGGCCTCTAACATAATTATGTTGCGTTTGTTGGTGGTGTAGGGGTATGTTTCGGTGCCTTGCAACCGGAGGGTTGCGGGTTCGAATCCACCTCAAGCCGCGCGTAGGGATCTCTGTGCAAGTCCTTCACTCGCAATTGCTCATGCGCTTCGGCGTGAAACCTCCGATTCTGTGTCCGAGCTGTAGTCGAGAGCGCCTTTGAGTAGAAATCTTGAAGGGGCGCTATAGCAAGTGGTCATACATACATAGTATTACATACATACATATTCAGCAGAGCCTCAACATTATCAGGATTAAGACCAACTCCTCTCTCTGAGAATACATATCCGAAGAACTGCGGAAAGCTTCGTTTCGTTCAGCTATAGGTCTTGCTCTTTTGGATGGTTAGACTAAACGACTGAAAACAGACACTGATCATATCCTGCTGCTCTCGTCGTCGTCGTCGGTGCCCTATTCGTTGTTCCGAACTTTGGCGGCACAATGGACGACTTCTTTCCACGAATCTTTCTTTTGCACTGCTCGCACTGCCTGTTCCAGCGTCACTCCTATCCATTCTTTCACATCATCAATCTACATCTCACTAGGTCTTCCTCTCTTCTTTAGTCCGTATGTTTCTCCCATGATTATATCTTTCTCCAGATAATTCTGCTGTTGTACAGCCATAAAGAATTTGGTCGTCAGTAAATGACAGTAATATTCACAACAATAGCGATTCCTTCTAGCAGAAAGGCCTACTAGCATTTCTGCTGTAATGAATATCGGCACATCTTAGTATCGGGCAATATACCGCGCTGCTATTGACCCCATCACGTTTGAGCGTAGAAAGAGTTAGTCTATAGCCAATTCCAAGCCGTCCAAATATTGTCTCGAGTAAAAGCTGCGAACAGAATAGAATTTCTCTTCTATTTTGTGTTCTTTCTAATAGCACCGCACTAATTAGTGCCGTTGAGTTGCATTAAATGGAGGAGTAGCCCTAGTACTGGTTTATCGATTGGCTGGAGTGCTTGGATTGTAACGCGGAGATTACGAGTTCGAGCCTCAACTAAGGCGGCTACTGTGCAGGTACCCGGTAGTTGATATATATATATATATATATATATATATATAAGGCAGGATGACACGTTTATTTTTATTTTCGTAGGCCCTCTGGTGGTCGATGTCTTGTCGAATCTATTACACAGCGAACCTGATATGCGTGACTGAGTCTTGTATCTGGAAATTTCTATGAAGCCTTTCGGAAACCTTTCTTTTCTGCCCTTTGTAGATGACATTTGAATAATAGAGTTATGCGATTCTTCAGCTGTCTCTTTTCTTATTCCTCTCTGTGTCTGTTTTATCACTGTCTCTATCTTTGCCCCTCATCACTGCTAATGTTTCTGTCGCTGTCTTTCTCTGTTCCTGTCCCTCTGAATCAGTCAGTCATTCAGTCAGACAGTTTGCAAGTAAGCAAGCAAGTAAATAAGTAATTAAATAAGTAAGTAAGTAAGTAAGTAAGTAAGAGAGCAAATAAGTACGTATGTATGAATGTATATACTTGTGTGTATGCATTTGCTGTGGTTGGTCCCTCTACTTGGAATGACCTTTCTCCCTCACTAAGGGCTAAACTAATGACTGGTTTTTCCTCTTTGGTCTCTCGTTCTTTAAAGACGTTTCTTTTCCCCCGGAGTTTTCGTGCTGAGCGCGCCTCTGAATAGTTATTCTGCGAGATGCGCTATATAAATAAATAGATACGATACGATACGATAAGTAAGTAAGTCAGTAAGTAGGTAAGTATATTCTTTAATAAACCGGTTGCAGAAGAGCGCCTGTAGAAAACATCGTATAATATAATATAATAAGTATTATTAATAACCAGTAGGAATACATTCTTCGTATAAATGTTTTCCTCAGATTATTGTCTACAAAAGGGAGGACACTGGCATGACACCGTTGGCGAAGGGCATAGGTAGTTGATTTCCTTGGTGAGGGCAATTTATGTAAAACATGTCCCGGGTGCTGACGAACAGCATGCACTGATGAGACCGGTATCAGCCATGCGACAGAGCCGATCAAAGGTTGTGCTGTCGACGGGGATGTATCCCAGCCGGATCATCCTACTTATGATGGATTGGAGCCTGTCTTTATCCCGCTGACGAGCAAAACTCCACCATGCTGGGCTAGCTTAGAGCAGGCGCCCCACAGTCGTGGCGCGAACCAAATAAGGAGCCAATGGAATACGTCACGCATATATGGAGACATTTCCGACAAATTTACCATTTTCGTTCAGCTCGTTCAGCCAACACAGTTAAAAAAGCACTCAGATGATCTTGTGGATAATGGTAAACGGACTGAGGAATGAGAACCGACTTTAAATTCAATAGTATATTTTTGCATACCACGAGGCTCACAATTTCGAACTACATTGCCGAGCAGTGCCTTCCGGTTATCACTCAAACTGGTCGGAGGGCGCTTCGGTCTGACTCGCGAAATGACTTGATTTACCCCGCTTTTGAACTACCACACGTGCTCGTCGGACTTCTCGACTGCGGCGCCGCGGATCTGGAATGCTCATCCGCCCTCTGTTCGTGCTATTAATGCTGCATGTGGCTATAATGGCTTTCTCTAAAAATTCCTAAAGACGCACCTTTTAAAGCTGTTTGATGGCCACTTGTTGAGTGCTTCTGTGAGACTCTTAAGTGGCGCCTTATAAATTATATCTTGCTGCATTACATTACGTTACATTACGTTACATTACGTTGCATTACGTTACATCATTCAAAAAGATCGTCTGCTGAATATGAGCTTCAGTATCGTTAAGCTTAAACTGCACTCGACAGCAACTGGTAAAAGTTTGAATGGCTTCAATCATTCAAACTGGGAACTCACTGGTTGAATTGGCTGGTTCTGCTCAACCCTGCCATTGTTTTTGACTCAACTGCGTTCCTTACCAGCTTTGCTAATGGTATTTGTAAATCAATGTCATGTATGCATATTCATGACTTACGCAGGTTCAGACGTCATATGCCTATGTCTCCGAGTCTTAGGACATCTCTGTCAAATGAATTGGCATTCATTCGCCTGGGCTCCTGTAACTCTCTTCTTCCTGGCATTTTTAAGTTCAATAACCTCTGTGCTTAAATCATTATATTAGTTCAGCATAGGATCTCTTTCGATTTGGGTCTCATAGTCTCTAAAACACTGAACTGTGGGCAACTCCAGAATTTAAAATCGTTTTGTCTCCTCTGTCTCATTGCAATTATTTAACAGTCATCTGCTTATCTTTGGTCATACCCACAGCTAGAACTGGGCTGGGTGAACGAGCTTTTTCGGCTATTGGACCTAAATTATTTTTGGAACTCTCTCCATGTATCTGCTCGATCTACTCAGGCGCTTGTGTCATTTCGTGCTTACCTTAAAACTTATGTTTTCGATTGCTCATCAACCATAGGATTATCTATCCCAATGGACTAATATTGAACTGATTACTGCATGGTTTTTTTGCGCCATTGGTCGATGCCTTGTGCAATTTTCATCGCGTCGTATACAAATGCACGAGGCATGGCGCCTTTTATAGCCTTATGGAAGTTACAGTTACAAAGTAATCAAAATAATAATTACTATAGACTTATAGTAGCAACAGTAGTAGCTGCAGCAGCAGTAGTTGTAGTAGTAGTAGTAGTAGTAGTAGTAGTAGTAGTAGTAGTAGTAGTAGTAGTAGTAGTAGTAGTAGTAGTAGTAGTAGTAGTAGTAGTAGTAGTAGTAGTAGTAGTAGTAGTAGTAGTAGTAGTAGTAGTAGTAGTAGTAGTAGTAGTAGTAGTAGTTCTAGTAGCAGTAGCAGTAGCAGTAGTAGTAGTAGTAGTAGTAGTAGTAGTAGTAGTGATAGTAGTAGTGGTAGTAGTAGTAGTAGTAGTAGTAGTAGTAGTAGTAGTAGTAGTAGTAGTAGTAGTAGTAGTAGTAGTAGTAGTAGCAGTAGTGGTAGTAGTAGTAGTAGTAGTAGTAGTAGTAGTAGTAGTAGTAGTAGTAGTGAGATGAGCAGCAGCAGTAGTAGTAGTAGTAGTAGTAGTAGTAGTAGTAGTAGTAGTAGTAGTAGTAGTAGTAGTAGTAGTAGTAGTAGTAGTAGTAGTAGTAGTAGTAGCAGTAGTAGTAGTAGTAGTAGTAGTAGTAGTAGTAGTAGTAGTAATAATAATAATAGTGATAATAATAATAATAATAATAATAATAATAATAATAATAATAATAATAATAATAATAATATTTATATAAAATAACCTTTATGCAACACGATGGAGACGAGAACCCGTAAAACACAACTATGCTTAGTCTCTTAGAGCCTGAGGGATTCTTTCTACCTCGGGCCATAAAAAAAAAATAATAATAATAATAATAATAATAATAATAATAATAATAATAATAATAATAATAATAATAATAATAATAATAATAATAATAATAATAATAGTAAAAATGGTTATAATTAAATATTAATAATAAAAATAATAATCATTATAATAATAATAATAGTAATCATAATAATATTTATAAAGTAAAGCGCTTAGGAATGGATAATGGGATTTGGTTTCGTTAACTAGCTACTGTGTTCGGCACCGTTGATTACGACATCTTAGTAACTCGCTTCAATATCTCGTATGGAATCGGTAGTTCACCTCTGGACTGGAACCACTCCCTTCTGCTATGCTATGCTATGCTATTTTGAGCCAGATGTCATGATGTTTCTTATTTTCATGTAGCTTTTGGAATACTCGTTGTAGTAATTCCTCTATAAATGTGGCGACTGGTATTTAATTCTAAGTAGAATACTGGAGGAAACATTCTTAAAACTCAGCATAAAGCTAATGTAAAAGAACTGGATTTATTAATAATTTTCGACAGAGGAAATGGTTGAACAACGATAACTATAACTAAAATTAAAACTTGGAATAAAATAACTGAAACCCAAACGTTTTAATTATTATTAACGATAACTAAAACTAAAACTCACGAGACAACGATAACTAATTATAGCTAAAACTCTTGAGTTAGAAAATATATAATAACTAAAACTATAACTAGAGAGACAACTAAAACTTCACTAGTTGCAAGGGGCTAAAGAAGGGATGTGGATGGTTGCAAGGGACCGGAGGGAGAGAAGAGGGTGCTGACTTATGGAGACTGGATGTAGAAGATGGGAGTGATTGCTCGGGACTGTAGGGGAGAGGATGCTGCTCCTAAGGCTGGAGGAGAAAAAGCACTGCCTGTTAGGGACAGGAGAAGGGAGAGGGGACTGGTTGTTAGAGACCTGGAGGACGGAGAGAGGACTGGTTGCTAGAAGTTATGAGAAGCAATCTAACAGATTAGTAGAACGTACATTTTCGATTTGAAGCTGCAATTTAATCAATCAATCAAGCATAGAATTTATTATAGCGCTTCTTCAAGGGGTTCTACTCAGAAGCGCTGCCGAGCCAGGCCTGATCATAGAGATAAGTCTTTAATAGGGAGTAAAAGGAAGTCGAGTGAATACGAGGAGATAGGCGAAGGAAAGATGGCAAGTCATTCCATGCTGTTGGACCAACGACAGAGAATGCTCGGCGCTGCATAGTAGCAGTGCGGGCAAATGGAACCAAAAAGTCACCCCGAGAAGAGGAACGGAGGGCTGAGCGACCCATAAGAGAGGAAGAGAGAGCAAAGGTGGAACATAAGTAGCGAGGAGCTGTACACAAGACGCTTTGCCAAACGAGAGAGCAGAGCCGATACAGAATACGCTGCCGGAGGGGAAGCCAGTGTAGAGTATGATGTATGTAGGAAGATACGCTACCATAGCGAGGTATGGAACCAACAAGGCGTTAAACTGAATTTGTTGATTTTATAGCTAAATTAGGAAAAGCATTTAAAATTGATGATATCATCGCTAAATTACGAAAAGCAATCTGTAAAGAATGTTTCATGTTGTCTGAAGTATTCCGGACTTCCTGCCAAACCCCTGGTGTGCGTGTAGACTTCTGGATGTAGGATTTGGTAAGTTCAGTCCTTCATACACCACAAAACAGGATAGTCGGAGGAATTCTGAGGCTCAAAAACTGAGGTTGCCACCCACTTTCAATTTTTTGACCTTTATGTTAGTTGAACCTATAGTAGCTATATTCTTATTGTGATGGTTTTTCCCCTTCTGAGGTTCGCACTCAGCCACTGTCACAACCTATTTAGAACAAAATAAATGATATCTTCATAAACTTCTTAGCACATCTCATTTCGACAAGAACTCCGACATTGCACATGCCACAATTCTATTTTGACGTCTGTCCCGTCAACCTCTTCATAATAATAACGATAATAATAACAATAACAATAATGAAACTAATGATAAAATGGCTACGATGATGATAATATTAATAATATTGCAGCAAATGACAAACGCTATACATGTTCGAGGCGATTGACAGCCTACAAAAAGGGCTAAACAAATGCGAACTCGTTATGAAAAGCAACATTCATTCATTCATTAATTCATTCATTCATTCATTCATTCATTTAAGATATTTAACATAGCGCAGCTTCAAAAAGCCTACTCAGAGGCGCTCCCAGCCCAACTACGGCAATATAAATTAGACTTGAGCAACAGGTAAAATGCAGTCGCGTCACCCCTTCGGAGTAGGCGAATCTCTAATGGCAGATCATTCCAAGTGGGGGACCAAACCATTAAGAAATCCCGACGCTGCCTAATTGAGGAGCGAGCCCCGGGACAACCAGTTCACCCTCAGCAGACGATCGGAGGTTTCGACGGTCAACTGTATCAGCGACTGGACGGCAAAGATCACGCAGGTAGGCTGGGGCGCAGCCAAGAAGGCACCACCAGACCAGAACAGTAACCCTATAGAAGACGCGTTGCGAGACAGGGAGCCATTGAATTACGCCATGCATATATGCATGAACATGGAGAAATTAGTGACAAACTTACCTCCAACCGCTCGTTCACCCACAGCAGTTAAAAAACCAATCAGATGACCTTGTTGAATAATGGTGACGAGACTCAAGAATGCGAACCGAATTTAAATTGTGTGGTTGGCCAGTAGTATTTTTTACAAACCATGAAACTCTAAATTGCGGATTACATTGTCGAGCTGTACCTTCCAGTTGGCACTCAAATTGGTCGGCGGGCGCTTCAGTCTGCTTCGCGAAATGACTTAATTTACCCCGCTTTCGAACCACCATCCGTGCTCGTCGGGAGTAGGTATTAGTATGATGGAACTGGTATCAGTTAATCCCCCACCCACCTTATGACGTCATCAATTGCGCTACTAATATCAGATGACGTCATAAGGTGGGTGGGGGATTAACTGATACCAGTTCAATCATACTAATACCTACTGTCGGGACTTCTCGATTGCGGCGCCGCGGATTTGGAATGCTCTTCCGCCCTCGGTTCGTGCCATTAATGCTGCATGTGGCCCGAATGGTTTTCTCTAGATTCTTAAAGACGCGCCTTTGAAAGCTGTTTGATGGCCATTTGTAGAGCGCTTCTGTGTGACTCTTAAGTGGCGCTTTATAAATATCTTGCTGCATTACATGACATTACAAACTTCCAAAAGATCGCCTGCTGAATATGAGCTTCAGTATCGTTAAACTTAAACTGCACTCGACAGCAACTGATAAGTTTGAAAGGTTTCAATAATTCAAACTGGGAACTCACTGGTTGAATTGGCTGGTTCTGCTCAACCCTGCCATTGTTTTTGACTCAACTGCGTTCCTTACCAGCTTTGCTAATGGTATTTGTAAATCATTGTCATGTATAGTAGAATGCAAATTAGCGGTTTGAGCGCAGTCAGGTATAAATTTCAGGGGGTTACTAACAATTTGAGCGCAGTCAGGTATAAATTTCAGGGGGTTACTAACAAGGAAGGTCCACCAGACAATTTCTACCGGTTTTTAGCGCAATTTCGTAATCAAATTAGGTCTAGCAACGGCGTCCAGACACTTTGAGCCCAGTCAGGTATAAATTATCCAGACAATTTATACCGGTTTTGGCGCAGCTTGTAAAGGGATTTTGGCGCAGCAAAGTCTAAATTTCAGGGGCAAAAAAAAAGACTTGAGCGCTTCTAGTTTTTTTTTTTAATTTCATAGAGGTGGAGCTGTAGGAGTTAGTGGCTTTGTAACGTTTTTGGAATCTGCCCAGCATACACAGTTCAGTGTAATGACGATTCTGAAGCGGTGAGCCGTTTTATAAATTCTGCTCGCTCCTTTTCGCGACCCTGATTGATCAGCTCTTTTTTTAGATCTTCGCTAACGGCCGTTCCAACAGACTTATGTCGTATCTCGTCCTTCATAACACGATAACTCTACAGACGCAAATACCATCTTTATTAGTCTCTCAGTCTGACGCAATATAAGCTTACTTTTACAGTAGGACATATAACGGAAGCGATATATAGGAGCGGAAAAATCTCATCGTCAAATAGATAAATTTAGAAATATATATAATTCATTACGAGAATTTGTATAGTATCTGTTCAACTGAACTACTTGGAGGCTGACACGATATGGTTTTTTTAATTGCTGCTACGGTTTTAAGGTGAGTTCGTAGGCTACGCATTCGTTAAGCCTGCTGCTACTATGGTTTCTGGACACATTTTTTAAATGCCTAAGCCCCACTGGATGAGGCTTCGGTATGTGAATGTTGCTGTGCTGAACAGTTTCATTACACATTCTTTAAATGCCTAAGCCCCACTGGATGAGGCTTCGGTATGTGAATGTTGCTGTGCTGAACAGTTTCATTACACATTCTTTAAATGCCTAAGCCCCACTGGATGAGGCTTCGGTATGTGAATGTTGCTGTGCTGAACAGTTTCATTACACATTCTTTAAATGCCTAAGCCCCACTGGATGAGGCTTCGGTATGCGAATGTTGTTGTGCTGCTATGGTTTCAGAGAGTATATATAAATGCATTATGGATAAAGAGGAGTGGACAAGGTTGTCATCGATTAATTTTTGATCCTAAAAAAACACCCTTTTGAACAAATGTCATTGTTAGATTATTAGTCCTATAAATTCAGTCATGGATAAAGCAAATGGATGACTACATTGAAGAGTTGTTAGCTGCGTTTGAAGGGCCCACCCGAGCAGCCTCCCACGAGGTTGGGCTCAAGCATAATTGGCGCTAAACGTGACTACCCAACAGATCAAAACAGATGCGACTTAAGAAGTTTCGAAAATAGTACTTCTAACATGAACACAGTATTTAATATTTTTGTGAAGAAACTCTCAGTAGTATGGTTTGATTGTTTAATTAAAGAAGATGTTCAAAATGTCCTCCTTTTGCTTGCACGCAAGCCTGGAGGCGCTGGCGCCATTGGGCAACAGCATCGTCGACAAGGGCAACGTTTTCTTCAGTGCGCGCTGACCTTCGTCTGCCACTACCAATGACGCGGTCGACAACGCTAATTTTTCGAAGCAATTTATCTAATCCGCTTCTGGTCCAATGTTTTTCTGGAAACTTTGGTAGAAATTGACGGCTGCTGTAATTCTTGGATTCCTCAAACCTTTTAGCATGTGTAAATCTTCTTTACTAAAGGCATATTTTCGGAAATTGCTAGTTTCTTGTTTATGTTTTCTATCGTGTTATCGTCTGATTTTTTGAGTAGGAAATATAAACCG
Organism: Aporrectodea caliginosa; assembly: GCA_020284085.1. NCBI lineage: Eukaryota > Metazoa > Annelida > Clitellata > Crassiclitellata > Lumbricidae > Aporrectodea > Aporrectodea caliginosa. The sequence goes on from JACEVL010000883.1 coordinate 446,370, forward strand.
GAAGTCAATAAAATAAAAAAGTAAGTCTGTGCATATTTTAATTTTGAAAATATTATTAATAAAATATAGTTCAAGGTTTAATATTTGTTTATAAAGTTGGGCTTACTTTTTATTGAATCACCGTGTATATCGTCAGAATGAGGCAGACCAATGGGAAAGCCTCGTCACGCAGTATAAGGACAACCCTAAAGTCTCTGGTCCTCAATAAGACGCCAATTATCATGGTCGATATGCTTAGTGATTTATTTAACACGCACATAATATATTACTGCAAATCTCGACCGCGTATTCTGCGCTCTGCAGCGTGCCTTATCGGCCAAATACCTCATTTAGGCACTTGTCAAATTACATGCTGGATGCCATGTGCTGGCTCCCTGTCCGTCAGCGTATAGGGTATATGATTGCATGGTATGGCGGTGCCTGCTTGCTCCGTCTTAGGCCTCTTGCTTGATCTTTGTCGGCCTGTGACCGGTGTTCGCAGTAGTCGATCCCTGCGCTCTGCGGCGAAGGGAGTGCTCTGCCCGCACCACTACCATGCAAAGCCGAGCTTTTTGGTGGTGGGCTTGGTCATAGAACGAATTTATGCATATTACGAATATTAAGATTTATAAAAATTGACGAATATTGAAACTGGCGCCAAGCTGCCAACGAATAGTAATTTTTTTAAATTTCTGTTCATTCTTAATTCTTCAAAATCTGGGATTAATTGTACAAAATTCAGTGCAAACAACTAGGCATTAGAACAAGAACAGCTACAGTTACCGGTTCCTCATTATCATTATGATATAATTAAAATTCACTTAGTATAGCGCCGCAAACCCACTGCATAATTTTTAAATTAGTTGTCCTAAATTAGTTCGTAAACAAAACGGAAACAGTGACGTCATCAACGAATACTTACGAATATTTACGAATATTAAAATGCCCTAATATTCACGAATATTTACGAATATTAAGGCCTCGAGTCACGAATTCTCGTTCTATGGGCTTGGTGGTGTGGAATGGGCTGCGCCTGCTCCCTAGGTCACTCTCTGACACATTCTAAAAAACGGTTGAAACTGTTCTATTTGACATTGCGGGAGTCGGGAGCACCTCTGAATAGTTCCATTTGAAAAGGTTCTATATAAATCCCGAATGAATGAATGCACATTATTTTCTATTTTATTTTTACATTAATAAAAGGGACGAACATTTCAGAACACAGTTTTCAAACCTGACACTCAACTTGAATGTCACTCAAAAATCTTTAGGAAAATACATCAACTGCTTTGGATCGTGGTGAATTTGCATTGGGTATATTTATCGACATGAAAAGCGAGTGATACAGTGAATCACGAAATACGGTCTTAGGATTTGGAATAATCTTTGTGTAGATGAAAGTAATTCTCGCATAAATCTCTAATTCTCTATATTTAAACGGAAACTCCACGGTCACTTACTGGCTGTTGATCCCTAACTCCACCATTATTTCCTTTCTTACTCCCTACATAGTGTGCATATATTATGGGCATAAATTATTATAATATAATAACAATATTATTGTGTACATATAAGTTTTCCTTACTGTGCCTGTGCAGACACTTAATGCGTTTCAATTTCGATTTTTGGTTAACTGGTTAAGACCATAATGCTCCTGATATTACATTTATCCTCTTGCTATCATTTCTATGTGCATGGGTAACCCTGTTACCGGAACTTTGGTAACATAGGGGTCTATCCCCGCTGCTTCCTGTTAATCAACGCATAGGCTAACTTGAACTTGACTGTTTTGTAATTTTGAGCTACAAGAAGCAATAAAATTGATGGTTATGGTTATGGCTATAATCAGGCCTACTATCCCCCTGTAAGCTGGAAGCAATCCCCCCTTGCTCAATGTGCGTCGCCACGATGATAAAAGTAGTATGGCAAAATGAGAATAGAGGGGGTCTGGGGACTTTGTCCCCCAGAAGCTGACGCTTTTTGCATATATTGACAGTGTTTCATGCCATTTTTCTTAATCTAAAATACACATAAACTGATAAAAGTATTTTCTAGCTTTTAGCAGACAAAAAGTGGTACGGCAAAAATATGTTGTCGCCGTACCACATTAAAAGTAGACAAACATTACCAACAGTATGACCATAAAACCATTACTACCATAAAACATAAACGTTACAGTCCAGAGACTCGATTGCAGTCGACAGCCGATACATTGCAACGGGTCTAGGACATTTCCCTCGAAGTTGGACTGATTAAAATAATTCTTTACTTTAATAGAAGTTGGATTGATGAAAGAAATTCTTTCTTTAATTAGAAGCTGGATTGATGAAACAAATTCTATGCTTAAACAGAAGTTGGATTGATGAAAGAAATTCTGTGCTTAAATAGAAGCTGGATTGATGAAAGAAATTCTTTGCTTAAATAAAAGTGGGATTGGTGAAAGAATGAAAGAAGAGAGGTCTTTGCTTCAATAGAAGTTAGATTAATGACAGTTACCATGGACAATGTTAGAATTATCTACTTTCTGTTGGGAGGGGGGATTTCAGTGGGAATGTCCGGATACCATTGCGACAGTTAACAGTTGAGTCAGTACTGTCTGTTGTACAGCAACATCCATTTCACTAGGGGAAACTTTTCCCCTCTGGCACAAATTGGAAGCAGTCTGCTTCCATCCCCCTACGTAGTAGGCCCTGGCTATAATATATATATATAAGCCTACACAAGTGAAACTAAATACGTCACTAAGTGATAATAATTGATAAATATTAATGATTTACTGCATTATGTACTTCATGATTATCTGATTAATGACTAAGCCTAATCTGAGCGTGCTTGACTCAAGTTGATAAGGATATAGAGCAACTCGTCTTTATGAGAATATTCAACTGTAAGGAGCGTCCTCACCGGCCACGCCACCGACCCCACACACAAGCACCTTATGCATCATTATCAGTTCCTGACGCCAGCCATTTGGCGGCGATGGGCACGAGTAAATGACCTCCATTGTCCTCGGTCATTTGTCAAGTCCACTGCTCCCATTAGTGTAAGTCCAAGTGATATTATGTCCTAATTTATACTATCTATTCAGCGCAGTCTCGTTTTCTTTTTCCTTCGAATCTCGCATGTAGGCTAGTCAGTGTGATTCTCCTTGCAGATTTTATTTTCGTTATAGTCATGGTTATTGTTACTGGATTTTGATCTTAGTTACTATTTCTAGTTACAATAAAGCTCGTGAAATTGCCGAACAGACCCAGCAGCTATGCATATTAAGACGCGTTATTCAATTTGCTTAGAGCTTCGAAAGGCTTTGAAGAATAGTTGCATTCAGCTTTAGGAATGCACTTTACCTTGATGATAAAAATTCATCAATTTTGCTGATGAGGGGTAGCTATTTCAGAGTGATCTGCTACCCTGTTTTTAATTATAATTTTCACTTTGAAAAATAAAGAATAAATTACCAGTACTATAATTGTATAAGCTGTAACAACATTCAATCTCTTAAAATGTATTATTCCTCGGTCTCGTAGTATGAAAATATTTCATCAGCAGCACGGCTATTTGAAGCACTTTTATTAAATACATGACACATAGCACCTAGAAAGAAAGAGAGGGAGACGCTGTAAAGTCCGCAAAAATCATCAAGCACATTGATAAACACAACCAATGGAACAGTTGAGTCTGTTAATTTTGCTGCATACTAGTAGCTCACCAGTTTTGATTGTCTTTGCGAGTTCCCTTCTATGCACCTCATTCTATCACTCTCTGCAGCGCAGACTTCTTTTATGTAGGTTAACTCTTTTCATTTATTATTTTATTTGTCTGGTTTATGCTTCGACATGTAACTGGGTGCGGTGTGCCATCCAGATTTTTTATCTTTTTCAAATAATATATGTGTGTGTGTGTGTGTGTGTGTGTTTGTGGATTGTTATACTTGAGATGATTGAGTAGATTAGTCGTGTTTTACCGGCTGTGAGCTGGCCACATAACTTTCCTTCATTAACACCAACAACGCCGATGATGTACACACTTTTATTTGTGACTGATTCGTACTTGAAATGCATCCAGACAGCATTCCCACAATATTTGCGGTTGCTCAAGATCTTTAGAGACATTTTGACTGCAAGATTACTATTACTAAATTTGCGAATTTGCGCTAGTCAACCTGGGTCGCAATCGCAATAGAATCGTTTACAAAATACTAAATTTCATAATTTTCAGAGAGAGAGGGTTTACAGCTCTTGGCTTAGGTACCAAGAATGACACAGCATCGTCTTTAGTGGTCTTCAGAGCAGCAGCATCGTAAAATTGCAGCCTTTTAATTAGTTGAATCAGCAGTGCCTCGACACGAAAACCACGATTGTGTGTAGATAAATTTGCAAAGTTAAATCAGCCGAATCCGCAGGCAACACAGCTAAGATTCATAGCTAAAAATTAGCTTACTAAGCCTTGAGCTGATCCACGTAATTTTGCGTAGTTATCAGAATGTACGTGATTTGCCTTAAATATCAAGCTGATTCTCCTATGCACGCTGTAGGTGGGTCAGCTACGCATGCTTAGCTGGATCTCGTAATTAGCGTTGTAGCGGGAGCTCTGGCTGCCTATGTAGGGTAACTACGCATGCTTAGTTGGATCTCGTAATTAGCGTTGTAGCGGGGGCTCTGGCTGCCTATGTAGGGTAGCTATGCAAGCGTAGTTGGCTTTTCATTATGCCTTGTTGCTTCTATGGTCGCCTGGAGGCTAGATGCTTTGTTGTTGTTGTTGCTGTTGTTGTTGCGTGTGTTGCTGTTGTCTTAGTTGTTGTTACTGCTGATGTGACGGTTTCCGTTCCAGTTATTGTGTGGTTGTAGTCGCGGTGTAAGTAGTAGTAGTTGTTGTTGCGTTGGTCACCCGTGGCCATACGGCCGAAGCTACTACTTCTGTTGGCATTTCTCGATCTTGAGCTGTAGTCGTTGTTGCGTTGATGATTCGCTGGTGGTCCATTGTTGAGTTGGAGGCGACGTGTAATGTGGCCTCCCTTGTTGTAGTCGTTGTTGTAGTTGTTTTGGTGAGAGTTGTTGTAGAATCGCTGTCGTCGTTGGCTGTTAATGGCTAGATTCGTATCCATAGACCTAGACTATTCCAGGCGCTGCTGATGTTAGACATAAGGGATAGGTATAATTCAGAAAAGGCTCTGGTTTTGAAACAAACTAGAGACTTTTCAAATTTTATTGTCGAGCATTCGACCTTTCGTCTACTCGACTTCGTCTGGAATGATGTGTCTAACAGTCTAACAACGCGATTTGATAGAGTTCAGTATTACAATTACATCGTGTATATAAATATATATAATCTTACGCCTACATCAGCGTTATATACATGAGTTCAACAAGCACATTATATATCTAAATATACGTCCTTATATATACATCACACAGTGGTCATCCTCTACAGATTGCCAGATGTTTAAGTGATTAGGGTGTTAATTGCCTCGTGGACGGTCGACCGGGGTTTGAAAATCGTGCAGCCTATTCCTTGATAGCCAATAGCCAATCAACGGTGTCCAAATCAGATGCAGATAACTGATGTCTGGCTATGTGGCGTTGTTAATGCAGCAAAGCCTCTTGGCGGGGCTTAATGGATGCCGATCATTGCTGCTAGCCAGCTAACTTGCATAGCTGATTACGTATACCTAAGTTGCGATGCTATTTCAACTAAGGGTCATAGCCTGCATAAGTATTTGGATAAGGTATAACGACAAACGCTTTGTGAAGACACGTTAGCGCATAGTCATTTTGAGACTGCCTAGCCTCTATGCATTCTTAGCAGAATTACCAAAGCGCAAGTTACCTCTTCCAGCTAAAGTTTGCTGACTAAACTAAATTTTCCCTTGAAATAGCAATTTTGCATAGTTCCATGAAGTTTATCATAACAACTAAGAAAAGCATAGCTGAGAAAACTCTGCAATTTTACATACAGTTTTATTGATAGATCATGTATTTTAAAGGATAATTCTTCTGCAGCGAAAAATTCCGCCCCAGAAGTAATATTTTTGATATAATTCCGCGACAGAAGACCTTTGTGCATGCGCAACCTTCGGCGCATGCGCATTGTCCAAACTGCGTTATACTTCTATCAATTGGCGTAGTGAGGGTCGGTTATGGTGAGATTAGGCG
>JACEVL010000883.1:457500-508180 GCA_020284085.1 Aporrectodea caliginosa
TTTGCATGTATATGCATGTTAATGTTTCATTTGCATGATTTATTCATTGGCCCATTTACTTGTATTATTCTGTGCCACATTTGTATGTCTAACTCAATGTTCTCACTCGCCGTTATGATATTTAGGTAATTTAACTAAGGTGGAATAAGGTGTATCTGAGTTAGGTAAGCTAGAGCATATGCTCAGGTAAGTCAATGGCAATGTAGGGCGCGGTGGTGTAGGGGTATGTTCGGTGCCTTGCAGCTGGAGGGTTGTGGGTTCGAATCCACCTCAAAGCCGCCGCGTAGGGACCCTGGGCAAGTCCTTCACTCGCAATTGCTCATGCGCTTCGGCGTGAAACTCCGATTCAGTGTCCGCGCTGTAGTCGGGAGCGCCTATGGGTAGAAATCTTGAAGGGGCGCTACATTAATATTTGAAATGAAATGAAATTAGGTGAGGCTTTGTGACCTGCGCCGTCTTCCTGCCTCTTGAATAGCTTACCTCACCTACCTACCCCTACCATACCTTACCTCATTACTTTACCTTACATTGTCCTTTCGTTTTTTGACACACAATATCATGCCTTATGTTACCCTACCGTTCCATACGTCACTTCAAATTACATTGTTCCCTAGCCTATGCTATCGTACAGTTCTCTAGTACTCTGAAATTGTTTCAGAAAGAAGCGACCAAGTTCATCGGTGACATCCAGGGTGATTGTGGACTCAGCATTTGTATCGGCAGCATCGGTTTTTCAGGCGGAAACTCGTCACATCCTTTCCAGAAATGCCAGTCCGGTTTCGTTCGACGATCCGTGATACGGGACGCGGTCTGGCGCAGACGTCCGACTTCGAGCCTCGACGTCCTGGGGAGGTTACGAAGACTTACGACGAAATCAAGTCGCAGTGTCTGGCGAGTGGATCGCTCTGGGAAGATCCGGACTTTCCTGCCGTCATCAGCTCCCTCTACAAACACCCGCCTTGTGCGTTGCCGAATATTCAGTGGAAGAGACCAAGCGTTAGTGATTTCATTCATTGATTTCTTCATTCATTCCGATCATTTATGTAGAGGCGTTTATATGATAGCCTACCTGACGGGATCATAGCACCTGCCCGGCAAAGTAGAATAGTTTCTCGTGTTGATGAGAAGTATTGATGGATTACATACATGTAGTATCGTTGTTGTTGTTGTTGTTGTGACTTTTTTCAGGAAATTTGCTCCAATCCTCAGCTGTTTGTTGATGGAGCCAGTCGCATGGACGTCATTCAAGGAACCTTAAGTACGTTTTTATGCAATCATGGGAACGCTATTGATCATAGTTTAATTTAATTGTCATGCCATTTTGGTTACGTTTTGCTCCTATTTCAGGTTCATTGGTACGTTTTACTTATAGCTTGGGTCAATTTTTGTCATTTTAGGAACGTTTTTGTGGCAGACATAAGGGTAAGAGATGAATTAAAATGATGCTATTTGATGTTTATCATAGATGACTGTTGGCTTTTGGCTGCTGTGGCTTGTCTTACCACAAATCAGACTCTTCTGCACAATGTTGTCCCACCTGACCAATCCTTCGACAAGGAATACGCCGGTATGTAACCTGTCTCAGTATGGTATGGTAAAATTGGTTAAGGAATGGGTACTGGATGCGTGCAGTAAGAGGAAGCCAATGTAGTTGTCCAAAAATGTATGATATGTAGAGAATCGCGGCAGAGGCAATAATTCTGGCAGCTGCATTAAGAACCGATTGCAGGGTGGAGAGGCAAACTTTGTGGAGGTCAACAAAGAGGGAATTACAACAGTCAATGCGAGAGCAAATAAAGGCATGAACAATTGAGGTAAAAAAAAAAACAAAGAAGAAACAGAGCGTCGGATTGCCTTCAGGCGTCGGATATGGTAATAGCAGGAGCGGGTGAGATTAGTAATATTGTTAGAGAAGGATAGAGAGCTATCAAGAGAGACACCGAGTCTACGAACAGAGGTTGAAAAAGCATAGGAAGTAAAGCTTGCATCCAAAAGAGAGTAGTCAATCTTAGCAAGTTGCTGGCGGGTGCCAAACCAGGTCAATTTGGTCTTAGTTGGGTTTAAGAAGAGCCGGTTTGAAGGAATCCATGCGTGAAGGTCCTGAGAAAGAGCATCAATGCGAGCAATGAGCGAGAGCTGAGCAGTTGGTAAACCTGAACATCATCAGCATAGAGGTGGCAAGTAGCTAGGTGTTTTGCAAAAAGAGAGCAGGATGTCTGCTGCATATAGAAGATACAGGAGAGGGCCAAGTACTTATCCTTGAGGGACACTAAATTTGATCGTTACCCAGGGTGTTCTATAGTCACCTGAAATTATCATTTGTGTTCGGTCCGTAAGGTAAGATCTAAACCAAATGAGGGAGGTGCCCCTAAGACCACATAAGGTCTCAAGACGCTGTAGGAGGATTTCATGTTGTCAAAGGTAGCAGAGACATCAAATAGAGCCAACAACGTGACCTGCGAGGCTGCGACCGATCATTCGCAGAGTAGATATCCGAGAGGAGGGATAGCAAAACAGTTTCAGTAGAATGATTGGTTCTAAAACCCAATTGACTGGAGGGAAGAAGTCCAGATTTTTCAAGATGAGGGAGAAACTGTAAGGAAACAAGACTCTCAATGGTCTTAGAAAGAAAAGAAAGATTGGAAATGGGGCGATAGCTGCAGCAAAGATCAGGATCTCAGTTGGGTTTCTTAAGAGTCGGGAAGACGATGGCCCTACGCTGTATATCGATGGAACATTGTAGGCAAATGTTACACTGTGTAGGCTAATGGTGGAACATTAAAGGCAAATGTTGTAATGTAATGTAATGTAACAAAACATTTATAAAGCGCCACTTAAGAGTCTCTCAGAAGCGCTCAACACGTGGCCATCAAACAGCTGAAAAATGCGTCTTTAAGAGTTTAGAGAAAACCATATAGCCGCGTGCAGCACGCACAGACGGCGGAAGAGCGTTCCAGATCCGCGGCGCCGCAATCGAGAAGTCCCGACGAGCACAGGTGGTGGTTCGAAACGAAGGTATTATCAAGTCATTTCGCGAGGCAGACCGGAGAGCCCGCCGACCAGTTTGAGTGCCAACTGGAAGGCACAGTTCAGCAATGTAGTTCGGAGCAGTACCAGTCGTAGCCTTCCAAACCAGCGTAGCAATTTTGAATTCCACACGATCAGCAACTGGAAGCCAGTGGAGCTCATCTCGCATGTAGTCAGATATGTGTGAATATTTCGGTAGATCAGCCAGTAGTCTGGCTGCTGCATTCTGAACGAGCTGAAGTTGATGAAGACGGAACTCAGGGAGGCCCAGAAGGACCCCATTACAGTAGTCGAGACGTGTGAGGACGAAGGAGTGTATTAGCACAGCCAATACACTCCTTCGTGCTGTGTAATGATGGAACATTGTGCTTTACAGGGGTGTTCCGATTCCAGTTCTGGCAGTACGGACGATGGGTTGAGGTTCTGATTGACGATCGACTTCCAACAGAGGACAACAAACTGATCTACATGCGTTCAAATAATGGAAACGAGTTCTGGAGCGCCCTGCTCGAAAAGGCGCTTGCAAAGTTTGTTATTCGATTATCTAAAAATTATTTTCTTGACTATTTATTCATTTGACGCAAGACGGTCTAGAGGTCATCATGCGTGTTTGTCAACCTAGAGGATGTGGGTTCAAAGTCCCAGGATTTAACAAGCAATAAGATTAGCATTAGTCCGGTTTTTATATTTGTACAGAGAGAGCGAAAGACGAAGGATTTCCTGTGTAACAGTGTATGAAAGTGCGTTAATTTAAATGTATGCTTCATTTCTCGTAAGTTGAATTTATGAAGGTACGTTGCGGGCAGTAATTGAGCGACAAACGTTGACAGTCACGAATCAGCAAATACTCTGCGGCAGGAGCCAAGAAAATCTAATAATATTATATCTGATACTTACCTTGGCCACTCTTTCTTGATGTTACTCAGTACATGCGTTTGTTATTTAATTAGTACTTAAATGATAGTAATATTTATAGCATAGTAATAATAAATATAGTAATATAAAACTCCGATTCAGCGTTCGCGCAGTAGTCGGGAGCGCCTCTGAATGGGAAATCTGGTCGGGGCGCTATAACAAGTGTTCAAATAAATATAGTAATATAAATGTGTAAATTCGATTACGATTATTGAGTTGACGATGATGATGATGATGATGATGATGATTGTGTTCACTGTTTCCCATAGGTTGAATGGGTCTTATGAGGCTCTGAGCTACGGACTGGCGAGCGATGCTCTGACCGACTTCACCGGAGGAGTGGTCGAGAGATACGAATTCAAGTCCAGCGCTCCATACGACCTTTTCCAGATCATGCTGAAGGCACAGAAGAAGGGGTCTCTGATGGGCTGCTACATCGCTGTAGGTTCATGTTGTAATTGTAATCGTAATCACAGATTAAATAATTACTACGACAGCAGAGACGCGTCAGTGTTCTTTGACGCTCGAAATGTTCCACCATTTCTTCAGTTCTTGAAATGTCCTGTAGAATTTGCTAGTTCTTGAACCACAGCAACTGTTGGTGCATCTAATGTTGCAGACTCTTCGCCTGGATCTATATTCCAGCAGATTTTTCATCTCTGCACTTTGCGTGTCCCGCTTTTTTGCAATGTTCTCTTGTTCTGTGATTCTTCAAACGTTAGTTAATGCTTGTCGATTCTTGAAATGTTCCAGACATTCTTCAAATCCTGATCTGTTCCCTAATATTTTGCTGTTCTCTACTGTCCCATAGCTATCGATTCATGATGTTGCTGGACGTGTTTCCATAAGATTTGTTTTCCTGTTGTTCTCTGTCAGGCACCAGAAGGAAAAATGGGAACAAAGCTGAGCAGTGGCCTGATCATTGGTCATGCCTACAGCATCACGGACGTCAGAACGGTATAATACGATAGCCTACAATGCTCTGCAGTACGATGGAATACAGTGAAATACAATACAACACAATCCCATGCCATACAGTGCAATGCAATACAATACATACACTAAAATACAATAAAAATGCAACTGAATGTAATGCAAGACAGTGCAATACCGAATAAAACAACACACTGCAGCAGTGCTTCTTTCGGAAGGAGCGCTCAGGAAAGGCGTTCCGGGATCCTTTTTCAGCTCTTTAAAAACAATTTAGTTAACTGACATTTCTAGTAGCAAATTATTTAGGGTCTTTAATTTAGGTGAATGATTTATACTAAGATTTAACTTCATTTTCCAGTTTCAATATGTTTTATAATAAAAGGCTGAGGTTTAGCTATTCGGAACCCTTCCATTATTATTCTTAATTTGTTCAGTTCCTGAAGTTTTTTCTTAAAAAAAACCACTGCAATGCAACAGAATACAATGCAATAGAATACAATGCAATGAACGACAATGCAATAGAAGACAATGCAATAGAATGCAGTGCAAAGAATACTACGCAATAGAATGCAATGCAGCAGAATACAACAGAATAGCATACAATGGAATAGAATGTAGTGCAGCAAAATACAATGCTATAGAAATATAGAATGCAATGCATTGCACAGCATTTTTACTTAGGTCTGTATTTAGTTAAACGAAACTTTGATTTGATTCGTTTGATAAGCCTATGACTAATTAGATGGAACGCTGATTAAATAGGTGATTGTTTAACTAAATAGGTAAAATGATTAAATAGGTGATTGTCTAATTAAATAGATAAAATAATAGTGATAGTGACAATATGAATTAAAAAAAATTTAGACAGTAAGGAAATGAATAAATAAATAATTAATTAGCAAATCTTTAAAATAATTAGACAAGTCATTCTTTCCTAATATCGATAAGAGAAAATAAAACTTACTTAATTTAAATTTCATTCACTTTATAATTTATTTCATTTTATGAGCCAATTCTTTTACATATTTAAAATTGTCGGTCACAAGAGGTCCGACATACCAGTCGGGTAAAAACTTTAAGATCGGCTAATCATCCTATTTTTAATTTTCGTGATCTCCAAGTAACTTTATGACTTGAGAGATCATTCCTAACCTGGATTAGGCTACAAATAATAATGATTATATCATTAATAAGAATATTACTACTTTATCTAAGTTTAAGCACCTGGGGTGCATGGCTACCTCGGGTAAAAACCTTTTTGTTTCACAGGTTCAAGTTCAGTCATCGCGCGTCTCAGGAAACATTAAGATGATCCGTGTTCGTAACCCTTGGGGTGACAGCAACGAATGGAGGGGCGCTTGGAGTGATGGGTTAGAAATCCTTATTTGTCTTCTATGGTTATTTACCCGACAGGCGCTATATATAATATAAATGCCTACTGCCTAGATCACCGCTATATCATCAGGGTCATAGGGTCATTTCATATCTATATGATATAATAATGATAATTATTATTGTTGTTCTCATTATTGTTATTATTTTAAACCCGAGGTAGAAATAATCCCTCAGGACCACAAAATTATGTTAGGCGTAAAAGATGTTCTCCGCGAAATCTGGCCTCGTCCCAGGTTACAGAGCCATCCGGAAATGTGACTCTGAATGCAATGGCATTTTGGCGCTGCACACAGATGGACAGACGTTGGAACAGGAATTTAGTTTCACGTTGGTATTATTATTATTATTATTTTTGCCCCCAGGAAAACATGATCCCTCAGAGACTTCAAGATTAATTAAATTGTTAAAAAGTCTGGAACGGTTAGAACTCCTCGGGCTATTATTATTATTAGTAGTATTATTATTATTTTGCCCTGAGGTACTTCATTCCCCAGGGGCTTAGATATATATAAGGTGAAGCATCTGGAACGGCTACTCATCCATGCCACTTAAGGGCTTAACAAACGTTCCACTATTCCACTATTATTATTATTATTATTATTATTATTATTATTATTATGTAGTGTCATTTCATCAGAGTTCAGAGATCGGTGGCAGTGTCCCGGAGAGGCAGATGGCGTCCCCACGTTGAAGAGCCACTGAGATCCGCTGGAATAGGTATGATGACTCCATTGGATCATGGGTTGCGTCACTTGTCCGTCTTCCCAACTCAGAAACGAACTGCAGTCCCTCTCTGCTCCAAGCGCCGCCAGTTTCTAAGGCGACCGCTACAAAAACGTGGGTGGTAGTGATGGTGGAATATTTGACCCTCTTGGAGACAACTGCGCGTTCGGCGGCTTCCCCAGCTCCAGTAGAAGTATGGCCAAGATGAGACGTGGCGTAGGTGTCGGGCACTGTAACATCCCATGCAAGACATCTTCCACGTGACCAAGGAATCAGCGTGACGCCGTCTGGTTGCTTTCCATCTTCTCTTGACAGGCCGAGAGGTTCTTCCTGTGAGGGGATTTTTGCTCTGCCAAATGCTCTCCAGATGACGTCGTTTAACATACTGTGTCGTTAATGTTTTCCGCCTCCTCTTCTGCAAACCAGCCCATGGAGTCCCTCTTGCGTCGACTTTTTGTCGAGAGTGGAGGCACAGATGTGGTTCATAGAGTGTTGTCCCTAGTCTCACTCCGACTGCGATTCGTACTTCCTCGTCTGAGAGGCGCAGGCCCAAAGCAGTAACAGGGGGAGCTAGCATCCACTCTCCAGAATGAGGTGCTCGTGAAGCTAGCAGGCGATCACGATCGCGTGGTCAGCTAGTGGACTCGAGTAGGCCTGTCCATGCCATGTCTGTACATCGGAGGTCCCATTCTTTTTGACGATGAGTTGCTGCTCCAGTTGGTGGTTCTGCATCTGTCAGGGTCATCCAAGCGGTGAGTGCTGAATTTGCAAGTTCATAGGGTATCTCAGCCCACTCTGTGGGTAAGATGCATGCCTGAAGTTCGCTTGTGCTAGCAGCAGAAGCCAGAAAGGCGGAAAGTGCCAGCGTAGAAGCACAACGAACTCCCAGACCACCATCCCTCACCGGCAAAGAAGCCTGCAGCCAACGGTCATCATCAAGATCCACATTCAATATGGCTGATAGCCCTTCTCTCAGCAGAAGGCCGAACCGAGTCAAGCTTGGGCAATCAGCACAGACAGCTGTTCGCATACTGTACAATAGCTTCGGAACACTCAAACTGTTTCTAAGCAGAACAAGAGCGTCACGTGTGTAAAGTATGGTTAATCTTTGTATTGATCTTTGAATATCATTTGCTTTTGAATCCACGACCATATCCACAGCTGGACCCTGTAGCAGAGGTGCACCCAACAAGGTCATCGCCTCGAAGGCCACGTTCGTAAAATCTTGAAAAGCCGGGTCATCGATCGGCATCTGGGTGTGGTGGCAGGCGATTTCGCATTTGCTGCGGTTTAATAGCAAACCCAGGTTCTTTATATTATTAGTATTATTATTATTATTATTATTATTTTGCCGGAGGTACAAAGGATCCCTCAGGCTCTAAGATATTAAGCATAATTGTGTTTTACGGGTTCTCGTCTCCATCGTGTTGCATTAAGGAGCCCCTAAAGGCCGCGGCGTTAAAGCGCTGCATGCAGACGGAGAGTCGCTGGAACAGGTGAGTCGTCTCGCGGGGGTCCCCCGTTGCCTCCGTCATCCGACGGCCTAGCTCCTGTAAGAACTCTCGTCCTGTGCGGTTAATGGGGCCCAATGATTCTATGGCCACCGGGACAAACTCGTGTGTCGCGGGCAAGGAAGAGTATTTGCTGAGTTTGCGTTCTGCAGCATGTTCTGCCGCACCTCCTGTCATCGATGCCGTCAGATGGACATACGAGGGTGCGCATGTGTGGACGGCCGTTGCATCCCAGGCTATGTATTTGCCTCTGGCCCATGGGATCAACGATCTCTGGTCTCTGGTCTCTTTATTATTATTATTATTATTATTATTATTATTATTATTATTATTATTATTATTATTATTATTATTATTATTATTATTATGTTTTTTAAATCGAGGTATCAAGGATCCCTCAGGTGGCCTAAAAAGTCCGGAGACTGCTGGAGAAGATTATTATTCTGGAATGGTGTTGTCAGTCGTTTTGTCCGAAAAGGTTCCCCGGAACGCGACGGCATTGAAGCGTTGGACGTTTATAGAGAGTCGTTATTATTATTATTATTATTATTATTATTATTATTATTATTATTATTATTATTATTATTATTATTATTATTATTATTATTATTATTATTTTCCAATATTACTGTCATTGTTATCATCATTATTTTTGTGGAGAAAAAGCGTCGCCGATCGGTCGCGAATTCGAACTCGCGCCACAGGCTTCGACACACGCTTTATCATTGTACCTGCTTTCTTACGAACTCAGCCACAATCATCATCATCATCATCATCATCATCATCATCATCATCATCATCATCATCATCATCATCATCATCATCATATTATTATTATTATTATTATTATTATTATTATTATTATTATTATTATTATTATTATTATTATTATTATTATTATTATTATTATTATTATTATTATTATTATTATTATTATTATTATTATTATTATTTTTGCCCCGAGGTACACATGATCCCTCAGGGACTTAGAAACTATCCTAAGGTGTGCCATCAATCTAGAGTAAGTGGTCCTCGTCCCCGGTGCATTGTGCGAAAGTACCACTGAAGGCTACGGTATTATTATTATTATTATTATTATTATTATTATTATTATTATTATTATTATTATTATTATTATTATTATTATTATTATTTTGCCCCGAGGTAAACATGATCCCTCAGAGGCTTGAATATTACTCATTGTCGATGGGGTTGTCTGGAGATGACCCTACTCGTCGTTGTCCTGGCTGGCGAAGATGCCCCGAAATGCGATAGCGTTGAAGCGTTGTATCGTTAATGATATTCGATGAAAACGGAATGACGTTTCACGTGGTTTCCCCCTCATCATGCTTGTTTTTCATCCCAGTTCGGATAGAAAGTCCGACCTTCATCGTTTATCATTATTTTTATCGTTTATTATTATTATTATTATTATTATTATTGTCATTATCATATCATCATCATCATCATCATCATCATCATCATCATCATCATCATCATCATCATCATCATCATCATCATCATCATCATCATCATCATCATCATCATCATCATCATCATCATCATCATCATCATCATCATCATCATCATCATCATTATTAGTGTTATTTGGTTTGACAACAGCGGTCTCTTGGCGAGACCGTTGTTGTCAAGCGTATAGGTCTGTGTGTCTGCGATGACGTTGTGTTTTGTCGTACTTCGATGGCTTCTAAAGCGGATCTTTTCGTTGCTTAATGCTTATAATTATCTATTCAGATCCCCGGAGTGGCAAACGGTTTCGGAAGATGAGAAGCGTAGCATGGACCTCACCTTTGATCATAACGGGGAGTTCTGGTAAGTCGACCTGGATTTCCCGGGTTGTTTCGGATCGGGTATGAATCGGGCAAATCATCCAGTCTTTGCCTTCTGTCTGGTGCACGGGGCCTTTGCTGCTATGTAATGTAATGTAAATGTAAATATTCGAAAATTTCTCAGCGCCCACAAAAGCCACGTCAAGGAGACCAGCTTATTCACCGGCGCGATATCAAATCAAGTCCGCAATAGCCAAACTCCTCTGTTCGTTTCGGTGCCAGGTCAAAATCCGGGGAGGTCAAACCGAGGAGACAGCATGGTGCTACGGTGGCAATCGGTGATGATGGTGGTTGTGTGGTGGCGCAGGAGTTGAATCAGGATTGGATATCTTGAAGAGTTCGGTTTTCAGTCGTGAGTGGAAAGCAGAAGAGGAGAGTGCAAGCGGAGGAGAGTTTGAGTTAAGAGGCGAGATAGGATGATGAGCAAACTGGCGGAGGTCTTTTGGGAGTCTGTTCCAAAGAGCTGGTGCAGCATATACTAAGGAGCGGTTGCAGAATTTCAGAGAGGATGAGACTGGAGGCCGGGATAGAGAAAGGTATGATGATGAGCGAGTAAACCCAGGCGGTTGGATGGTGAATAGCTGGCGAATGTAAGAGGGTTTAGACGTTTGAAGGGCATTGTAGGTAAGAGATACTATTTTGTAATGGATGCGCTGAGGGACTTTAAGCCAGTGAAGTGATTTCAGAACAGGGGTTATGTGGTGGTGTTTGGGAGTTTTGGTGACTGCGCGGGCGAGAGCATTCTGGATTGTTTGCAGGCGTTTGATTTGAGAAGAGTCGATGTTGTAAAAAATGGAATTGCAGTAGTCGAGTTTGGAATGAACAATTGAGGTGGCTATTGTGCATGCAGTCTTGTAATCAATTATTGGGTGCAATCGACGAAGGTCACGGATGTGCATATAGCAGGTGGGAGATAGCTGGCTGATGTGGTCGGAAAAGGTTAGGTTTTTATCGATGATGATTCCAAGATTGCGGACAGGAGAAGAGTAAGTCGTCGGCATAGAGGTGATGATCAGTAGACAAATGAGGAAATGAGTTTGCTGAGTGGGGAGGTGTAAAGAATGAACAGCAGAGGACCGAGAACAGAACCTTGAGGAACACCACAGGTGAGGGTGTGCGGATTAGATGAGTGACCAGCGACATTGACAGTGAAAGAGCGTGATGAAAGGTAGATTTTATCCACAATAGGGCAGTGCCAGAGATTCCAAATACAGAGGAAAGGGGCCGTTGTGTTGCGCAGGTCGAAATTTTGTGCGATGTGGACAGGGGGTGGGGTCTGAGAGGTGTGACGTCACACCAGGCTATGTGTAACAATTAACAACAATTTAATTTTGACAATAACAGTAATTGAGGTTATTAAATTTCATTAATGATTTTATTGAGTGGGGACCAGTATTAATAATTTTGAATTAGCAGATTTGGACCGAGAACAGAAAATATGCATGCTCTCCTGTTTGTTCCACGAAAGAGCATTTGTGCCATGGAAATTTGATGGGTGACCAGCGGCTTTGTGACGTCATTTTTCGTGATGGTGATATGATTTTATCCACAATAGGGCAGTGCCAGAGATTCCGAATGCAGAGGAAAGGCGTTTGATGAGGATAGAATGGTCTATTGTGTCGAAGGCGGCAGAGATGTCTAAGAGGCACAAACAGGAGACTTGTTGACGGCCTATTGCCATGACAAGCTTGTTGTATAGCGAGGCAAGGACAGTTTCGGTAGAGTGATGCTTGGTGTAGGCAGATTGATTTGGGTTTAGAAGATTGTTTGAGGTGAGGTAGCCGTTGAGACGAGAGAGGACAACCCGTTCCGAGAGTTTGGATAAGAAAGAGAGATTTGAAATTGGACGGTAGTTGGAGAGGAGTTCTTTGTCAAGGGATGGTTTTTTTAGAAGTGGTTTGACAACAGAGTCTTTGAAAAGTAAAGGAAAAGTACCAGTCGATAGAGAGAGGTTGATGATTTTGGTTACTGTAGGAACGAGGAGGGTTACGCAGCCTTTAAGTAAGGAAGTTGGGATTGGGTCGAGGTATGGTTGGGGTTGGATGGGGAATCGCTTAATGGGAAGTGCATTTCAGTGCAGGATTAATATGGCCCTGTGCGAGGGAAGTTTACCCTTTATCCATTAGCACGTGGCGAATGGAGAATGCATTCCAGTAAAAGTAGTAGGGCCTACGTGTAGGACCCAATGAAGAGGTCTTGTCTTGTTGGAACTTGTCAAAAAGTTTGAAATTTCTACTTCAAACGGCTTATACGGTTATATGGCTTTTGCGGCGTTGCGAGATTGGCAGAATTGCGCATAACCTGCGCGTACTAGGCCTATCTATTAAAAATACGCGACACTGTTTTAAAAAAAAGAGAATTAGTTTTCGTTTTCCTGAAGAAGACTAGTTACTTAAGTAAGTAAGTAAGTAAGAATATTCTTTATTGAGAAGCACTAGCAAACGCACAGCACTGCACTGTACATGGCAAGATTAATACCTTCAAACAAACAAACAAATTTATATATACAAGCAAAGAATTGAATGGGAGAAATTATTTTATATTAGTGGCAGCTAGGGGAGGAAGAGTTAGGGCTAGTCATAGAGGGAAGCAATTTTGTTTCGTTAATAGGCATAATTGTACCCCAGTTCTTTTAAAGTTTATAATACTAAAGGTTTTCTTTGGATATGGATTTCTGAAAATGCAGAACCCTGATGCTTTAAGACACTAGGACAGGCCTCACGCTGCTAATGTAATTTCTAACAAGTAGAACTCGAAATCGTTGATTGTTGATTCCTTATCTAATCTGGAGAATGTGAATATTACTTTTGTGAGTAATAAATGTGAATAATATAATCGGAGTTTTGTTAGTAGCTAACATAGTGTGTTAAATTGCTGAAATGCAAGATTATTTCAACGTTTCTAGGCATGAAAGTTTTCGTACAACGTAAAGACATGAGCGATGCACTTTTTAAGAGTCTGTTAAACTTCTACGGTGTTCATTCATTCATTCGGGAATTTACATAGTGCCCCATCAAGGAAACTACTCAGAGAGTCAGAGGTGCTCCCGACTCCAACGCGCCCAAAAAGAGCAGTTTTAAGTTTAGTGAGGAACGTTTCAGGCAGAGTCCCAGGGTGTAGACGCAGCTCTTGAGGAAGACCATTCCAGATCGTTGGGCCTACCACAGGAAAAGCTCGATTCCACATAGTTGTGGTACGAGCAAACGGAACCAGGAGAACTCCTTTTCTGCGTAGTAAATAATTATGACTCTATAATTATGTGTAAGGTCGATTAAAAGGTCTAAGGGCAAATTAATCGGTCGGTAATCGGTTCGGGCCGGATTTTGCACTATTCGGTATTAACCCTTTGGAGGTGAGGTGAAGCATTGTAACGTTTCAGGTGAGGTGGGGTCTGATACATATAAACTTGCAAGTCGCAATATCAACTATAATATAAATTGTGAGCTAAACTACAGTTATGTAACCAATTGTCGGCTAAACTGGTGCAAATAACAGTAACTGTTTTCAATCAATTAATCTTTGCAATGGCATCTTCGTGGCCCTACATAACATTTTGGGGTTCGTGACATAATACCCGGATTTTGCACGATGCAACACTATATGCAGTAATATCTTTAATCGCACATTTTTTCGGCACTGGTTACTTTTTAAATTCCTTAAAATCAATATGTATACGAAAAATTTAAATTTCCATGCAAGAAATAACTACCTGAAACTAAAGTGTCCGTCATTCAAATAGACAAAAATAATCCAAGCTGGTTCTACGTTTTCCGTAGAAAAGCAGCGTGAAAATATTGGGGTTTGTCATACCCCACCTCACCTCCAAAGGGTTAACGGAATCGGCGCATTCCAGTACTACTGATCCAAATATCAGAAAAGTTAAAATATTTTTGACCAAAAACAATTAATGCTTTCATTAATACAGAAGTAGTAACCTGTTTTTTCGACCTGCTGCGGTAATCTTTAATCACTTTCATTGAAAGTACGTGCAAAATAATGAAATAGTTCAGAGAATAAACTCTCTTTTGAATTACACCTCTTCGTTTAGCTTTAAAAAGCCTTTAATTATTATATCTTTGCAAATGAATATAAATATTGATGATTAATCAGATAGATTCCGGATTCGACCGGTTACTATTCGGAAAATGGCAAAAATCCAATTGGCCATTCTGAAGTTATGTCAGTTTCGATACGAGTTCACAATTCGCAGTTTTGCTTGAGGAAGTGTTAAATGCAACATTGCTGGCAAAGTAGCACTGAACATCTTCGCTCATTTTTAAATTTTGTAATTTACTAATTTTAATGAAATTTAAATCAGTAAAACTTCTTATCTTAGAGTTTATACTTTGTTGCAAAAATTAAATATTTACAATTAACAACTTGCAGTTAAATATACTTATCGAAGTATATACGTGTGTGCCTTGAACATTATGCGACGAGGGGTGAGCTTCTGGTTCCACGGACTTGCTTTGTTATTAGGCAGCGCCGTACATTTTCAGTGGGCCCTTCCATCTGGAATGACCTGCTTAAACTTAGCTCTTTATTCATTCATTCATTCGGGAATTTATATAGCGCCCCTGGAATGAACCTCTCGCTTAAGCTCCCGACTCTTTACTTGAGATCCATCCGACAGATTTCTACAAGTCTCTCAAGTCTTTTTTCTTTTGTCGTGGCTGGGCTGGGAGCCCTCTTGAGTAGTTTCTTGAAGGGGCGCTATATAAATGCTCTGAAAGAATGAATATGTGCAGCGCTTCTAAGAACCTCGCATAATATAATTTATGCTGTTTAACGACTTGCAATAGATGGACATAGTTTACGATTGACAGTGTTTTAGTAAAGTGACAATGTAAGATTTACAGTTTTCAATATATTACTTCGCTTACATCTTACAATTTGCAGTTAATTTGTTTACGTTTAACAATTTGCAGTAAAATAATTCAGTTTGCGTCTTACAATTTTGAGTGAAAAAGTTAATGATTTTCAATTTGCAGAAGAATAAATAGTTAATTTTTTACAGTTTGCAGTGCAGTTCACGATTAGTAATTTCCTTTAAAGTAACAGTTTGCGAGTAACAGTTTGCAGTAACATTTTACAAAAATAACAGTTTGGGAGTCGGCTTCAGGGTTGCATATAAAGTAATCTTGATGATTTTCGGAATTTCTAGGATGTCCTTCGAGGACTTCGCGTCAAACTATGATCGTCTGGAGATCTGTTTTCTTGGTCCGGACAGCCTGGCGGAGACCGAGATGGAGAAGGGAACACGCAAGTGGGAGGAAAGCCTCTTCGAAGGCGGCTGGCGCCGTAGGGTCAATGCTGGAGGATGCAGGAACCACAATGGTAAGCGACGATTTGAATTGTCCAGGTGTCCATTGTTGGAATTATTGCCCAGGTGTCTATTATTAGAATTGGCCAGGTGTCAATTGTTAGAATCTGAAATGTATTTTGTTAGAATTGGTCAGGTTTCAGTTGTTAGAATGGCCCCTTGTACATCTTTCGAATTAGTTAGCCAGGTAAGGTGCGCATAGTTAATTTACATAGCATACATCTCACAATTTTCAGTAACTAAAATTTATTAATCTGCAATTGTTAGAATTGGTTACGTGTGCAGTGTTAGAATTGACTCAGTTTCCTTTGTTAGAATTAGCCAGATTTTCGATTTTTGAAATGGCCCGATTTTCATTGATAGAATTGACCAGGTGTGATTTTTAAGAAATTGGTAGGTATGCATTTTTATACTTTGTCAGATGTAACAGATAACAATGCATGCATGACCATATTCCAACAACGCCCACCTGGCACTTTCTGACAACGCACATCTGGTCATTTTCACAATGGACACCTGGCCATATTCTAGCAATGCACACCTATCACTTCACATAGTTTACCCAACTTGACCACTAGGTCTCGTTTGACCCATAACTAAACGGTCATTCAGCCTCCGTAGCGATTTCTTTCACTGAGGACTTGAGAGTAAACGGAATCCGCGACTCAGCTTTCTTTACGTGCCGTAGAAATCGGGATAACGATCACATTATCTGTATTTACCTCGATTAACCTCCATCTACCTATGTTTACCTCTTCTTACCTCTATTTACCTGTATTTACCTGTTTTTACTTCTGTTTATCACCGTCTACGACTATCGACTCTGTATGCCTCTACATGCTTTTATTTGCCTCCATTTTCCTCTGTATACCTATTAATGCCTTATTTACCTATATTTACCTCAAATACATT
The DNA here is from genome assembly GCA_020284085.1 of Aporrectodea caliginosa. Classification (NCBI taxonomy): domain Eukaryota; kingdom Metazoa; phylum Annelida; class Clitellata; order Crassiclitellata; family Lumbricidae; genus Aporrectodea; species Aporrectodea caliginosa. The sequence continues at coordinate 474,090 of JACEVL010000883.1, forward strand.
AGCGCTCCAAAACCAGTTTGGTCCATCCTGATTTTCCATTGTTTAGGTCTGGATAGCTTCTGATGCGTTTCTCAATATAAATTTCTGATAACAGTTACTTTAGACTAGTTCCGATAAGATCTATCACGTTACAATGGGTTGCGTATGTGTTTGTCTGATGTGTAGCGACGTTCTGGACGAACCCTCAGTATCGCGTGAAGATCTCCGATCCAGACAGCGATGACGAGGATGGCAACGGATCGATCATCATCGGACTGATGCAGAAGCAGAAACGCTGGATGCTGAAGGAGGGAGCGGGAAACCTCAACATCGGATACACCGTCTACAAGGTCAGTCAGACGATGATGATGACGAAGATGCTGTTGTTGTTGATGATGGTGATTGTGATGGTGATGATGTTGATGATGACGATGATGTCGTCGTTGTTGTTGTTGATGATGATGATGATGATGATGATGATGATGATGATGATGATGATGATGATGATGATGATGATGATGGTGATGATCATGATGATCAACATGTTGCTGATGATTATGATTTTGATGACAATGATAACGTCAGGGGTGATTCATTGAGTAGTGGTAACATCACTGGCGTGAAGAGCAGTAGGTAGCGGGATCGATTCCCGTAACTCTCCCAAAGGCCCACTCAGCCTATCATTCGCGAGATGGCGCGTTGGTAAAATGGGATGTAGGACGTGATGGGCGCTTTGCATGGCGCCGTATACAGTTAGCTTCGACTCCTGCAATAACTTGTGATCATCCGTTCATAATGAATTGTAATCATACTGCGTAATTGTCAGAATGAAAATATTTAACGAAAAATTACCATTATTATTATTATGTTGATTACTCAATTATTGTACATGTTCATGTTTGTTGAGTTTCCACATGAAATTCTTATCTGATCCTAGGCTCCTGAGTCGCAGACTGGTAGCTTTAATATTCTTGACAAGAGTTTCTTCGACGAGCAACCTGTGTGTGCCCGGTCGAAAGAATTCACCGACCTGCGCGAGGTTTCGTGCCGCCATAAACTGCCCCCTGGTGAATACGTGATCGTCCCCTCTACCTTTGAACCGAACAAGGAAGGCGACTTTATTCTGCGCATCTTCAGTGAACGAACGAATGATCAGGCAGGGTACGTAGGACTGATCGATCATAATCCTATCCGATCTATGATCTATTATAATCAATTATGTAATCTGTAATCTTAATTGATCTATTTTATAATCAAATCTAACCTATGATTTAATATAATCGATGATCTAATCTTTAATATAATCTAATCTTTGTTCTAATCTAATCTATGACCTAATCTATGATCTAGAATAATTTATGATATAATGTGTAATGTAATCTGTAATGATATCTGATCTAATCTATATTCAAAACCATAACCCATAATCTAATCTAGTGACTTCCAAGGCAGTGTTTTAAGGCATCAACAGATGGTTGTTTCTTGTGATTTCTCGAAGTCAATTTTCATCCAATAGACAGATGTGGGAACCTTAAGCCAGGATATTTCTTTTCTGCTTTTCCTCTTCTGCCACTTCTCTTCTATCCTCTCTTCCTCCGTTTTCTACGTCTTATCTTGTCAATTCCGTTCCTCGTGTCTTCCTCTTCATTATTCCCTTTCCTCCGTTTTCCCAATTTCCGTTCCTCTTTCTTCGCCACTGCCTCCTTCCGTCACTGCATCACCTCCTCCTGTCCTTTTGCTCTTCTCTCTCCCTCTCTCTGTCTCTGTCTCGTTGCCGCTGTCGATCTCGCTCTCTCTGTCTCTGTCTCCCCTTCTTTTACTCTTCCTCCATGTTCTTTTTTCTGCTTTACCTCGTCTTCCTCCTCTGATCATCTTTCTATCGAGCCAAATGATCTGAGACTGCAATGGCTTCCGAGTCTTCGAGCAAGTCTGGTCGAAAAATAGAAGTCTGCTTTTCTCTTCGTTCTTCCCGCTCCTCGTCCTCTTCTTGCATATCTCTCTTAGCTTTCTACAAGAGAAGCAGAAAGAATAGCAGTCCTTTAACCTATCCCTGAGGCAGCCATTGGTAGGAAGTATTAGCGACTTCGATTTTCTTAGCCTCTGCATATGAGGGCGTGTTTGAAGAAGAATAAGAAGAACCGCAGCCCCCTAAGCTTCACCCGTGGTAGAACTGAGTTTGCTAAGGGCGTGCAGGTGTAGTAGACATCTCAAACCAAATGTCTGCCTTGGCGGGGATTTAATCCCAGATCTCTCGATTGACAATCCAGCACGATGGCAAACGGCGCTGTCGACCTATAAGGCAGAATAAAATTATAAATACACGTAAAATGGTGAATTTTGCACTGTATGTATGTGTTTACATTACGGGAATTTAATATGTGGAATTTTTATCGTTTAGAAGGACCTGTAAGCGGGTTTCTGTGGAGATGAAACTAGTGCTTAAAGAACTTGGGTTTCAACTTTATTTAATTCTTGTTTATAGTCTGTTTATAGTCTGCTTGCTGTTCTTCTGCATGTAGGGAGCTCGATTTCGTTACCACGACGGTCGATATCAAGGTACAACAACTGTTGATTTACTTTCAATTCAGTTTTCAGATGCTCACATTTAGGTTCAAGAAACATTTTCACCTTACGTTATGACACATCTTTTAGTTAGCTACATTGATTAGTGCAGCGTATAGTCAAAAGAGCGTGCACGGATCGCGGTTCGCCTCCCGATGCCGGCTTATTCCAAGAGATGTAAATTTCCGGCTAGCACTGTGACAGACCATGCACGGGGACCTTAAATGGCGAGCCTCACATTCAGCGGCGGTTAAGGATCTCACCCTATCTATTCACTGAAAAATGAGCAGGGTCGAGGCCATACGGTTTCCACCAGTTTACGGGGTTTGCTCCGATGTGTTGAGGCTACGCTGAGGATGTCTTTTGTCATTCCAGGAAGATGGTCTGGGAGATAAAGATCCCATGGACATAGCTAACAAAGAGATTGGACGTCAGACGTTCCTGACCTTGGCCGGAGAAGACGGAGAGATCGACGCTTTCGAACTGCAGGATATCCTCAACGCCACCTTCAAGAAAGGTCAGTTGTGTGGGACACGACAGCCGATTGGTTAGAGCGATTGCCTTGTTACATGGGGAGTATACGGGTTCGAACCTCCTCCCATCAGATGTTGACTGTGTAGGAACCTTTAGCAAGTCCTTCACTCACTGTTGCTCAGTGCCATTGATTGATACTTGGTCATTATGTAGTGGCCCTTTATAATGCGTAAAACACTTATTATTAACAATAATTATTATTGTAATAAAAAAGGGCCACATTATGAGGGGAGACTCCCTCCTAAGAATTATAACTGAGGTAAGAGTGGAGGCAAGAAGACAAGAAGAAGACTGAGAATGATGTTGTTGGACTGGACGATGGAAGAGGATTACAGCAAGCTGAAGGAGAAAGCCAGACAACGTGACGAATGGCGACATTGAACGTACGAACCTGCCTTTAGGAAGGCAGAGAATCAAAAGAAGATAATAATAATAACTGGACCACGACATCGTATGTATATATACTGATAAAAGAAGATGTCTGTCTAAACTGCAGCTACTGACTTGACTCTGCGCTCATGATTGAGTCCAATCCTAATGCCATAAATATCCCAATCGAACCTCATCTCACGACTTCTATTGCGCCGTTATCACAATGAACAAGTGCACTTCGGCTGTTCTTCCTCTGAAAGAATTTACCGAATATATACACTGGAGACTCATCAAAACACAAATTCTGTTACGATGCGGTTCAGTACGTCAATCTCAAAATTCCTTCAGCCATGGACAAGGTAATACGTCCTCCCAAAGACCGCGTCGTAATGAGTTCTGTCTTCGTTGGTAAGTTATTCACTTTTAAGTGTATATATCGCTGTCCCTCTCTGTCTGTCTGTCTGTCTCTTTCTCACTAGTTTTGACATGATTGTAACTGGAAACTTCTATAGCGCCTGTGTCTAACGCATGAATCAGTGTTCTGTGGCGCAGCCGTTGTGCCACTTGTCATGATAATACTACAGTAACGTGAGGTAAAGAGGAAACAAACTGACTGATAATGGTTTCTAATACGACAGACTTCGACTTCGATGGCTTCAGCAAAGACTCGACGAGAATGATGGTGGCAATGGAAGACGTATCCTTTTGACTGCGTAATGTAGACTGTGTAATTTTGCATTGTAATTGTAATTGGCTATTTATGGGGCGCATCTCAAATAGGAATACCATCCAGTCTGAGCTAGACTTAACGATGTTAAATTAATGTGATTAGGAACTAGTATAACAGCAACCAGCATAGCAATGCCCAGTAAACGAGAAGATAGCGTATAAAAATAAACTGTCGGTTGCGCTCTCGATCAATGATGTGCTTCTGATGATCGATGATGTGCTTCTGATCGATGATGTGCTTCTGATCGATGATGTGCTTCTGATCGATGATCTGATCGATAATGTGACAGCCAAGGTTGCAGGGACCTAAAATTTTAAATCCCATAATAATAATAATAATAATAATAATAATAATAATAATAATAATAATAATAATAATAATAATAATAATAATAATAATAATAATGATGCTGCAACGATGGAATGAAGAAACTCAGACAACACCATCAAACAATCAAGCAGAAGAAACTCAGACAACACCATCAGACAATCAAGCAGAAGAAACTCAGACAACACCATCAGACAATCAAGCAGCTTACAAACAAGCCTATTGGGATAGACCACTAGTGAAGAATGTGAAGGACTCAATGACTGAATCATGTAACGACACATACCATCAAGCAAGACTAAAAGCGGTAGCGGCGCCCCATGCTGGCGACTGGTTATTCGCACTCCCGATGTCATCATGCGGGTTGCGAATGGATGACGAGTCAATCAGAGTGGCTGTGGGTCTCAGACTTGGATCGACGATATGCGAGCCCCACACGTGCCCATGCGGGGCTAGGGTTGCTGCAGATGGTTCGCATGGGCTATCATGTGGCCTAGGTCCTGGTCGCATAGCAAGACACGCGACCATAAAATAATGACCTCATAAGCCGAAGTCTCACACAGTCCGGAATGCCAAACATCAAGGAACCACAAGGACTTTCACGAACGGATGGCAAAAGACCCGACGGGATGTCATTGATTCCGTGGCGAGGGGGCGCAGCCTCTTATGGGATGCCACCATAATAGACACGGTCGCTCCATCATATCTGCATGCGACGGCTGCGGCGGCGGGGGCAGCAGCAGAACTGGCGGCCATGAGAAAGAATGCTAAATACGACCACCTGCTGGCCAACTACCATTTTGTCCCCTTGGCCTTTGAGACCCTTGGCCCTATAAACAACAGTGGACTGGACTTTATTAAGGACCTGGGAAAACGTTTGACACTAAGTTCTGGAGATATTAGAGAAACATCCTATCTTTTCCAACGCATGTCTACCACCATCCAACGCTTTAATGCTGTTGCCTTCCGAGGTACATTTGCCCAACCAGACACTGCCGAGTGAGTTGCCGTTCCAGACCACCATCAGTAACATCTCCAGATATTGTTTGGATCGCCTGAGGGATCATTGATACCTCGGGCAAAAAAAATAATAATAATAATAATAATAATAATAATAATAATAATAATAATAATAATAATAATAATAATAATAATAATAATAATAATAATAATAATAATAATGGTATGACAGAGCGAGCCACCCGCTGCCCTACCCTACTTCCCCTGCCTAATCAGCATCTCATAAGTCTTATTCTGATTCAGTTTAAGGTTAGGCGTCTTTGCCCATTTGTCCATGTGGTCCAGGTCTTCAACAACTGTGTTGGCATATTAAAGCAGTCTGTTTCCATTGTGTAACGTTTTAATTTTGAGATTATTTCTATGAAATTAACCGGCCCTGAACCTGACCACTGGACAATGCTTGCAGTTATTTTAATTAAAGGTGATATAATAATAATAATAATAATAATAATAATAATAATAATAATAATAATAATAATAATTATAATAATAATAATAATAATAATTATAATTATAATAATAATAATAATAATAATAATAATAATAATAATAATAATAATAATAATTTAAAAAAAAAATAATAATAATAATAATAATAATAATAATAATAATAATAATAATAATAATAATAATAATAATAATTGATAGTAATAATAAAAATAATAATAACAATAACAATAACTCTAGCAATAGCAATGACAATAAAAATAGCAATAATAATAATGACATTAATACCAATTATAATAGTATAAATGTGAACTCTAGGGTACGAATAGTGACGACGAGCATGTTTAAGGAATGCAATAGTGAAAGATATCTTCAGGTATTAAATAGAGATTTGTCGTAAGAGAGACGGAATCGATGCACAAGGGGTCTCGTTGATTGTTCGTTCCTTGACGTTTCCATTTCTTAGGTCGACATGAGTGGAAGACTCGGATTCGAAGAATTCAAGAAGCTCTGGGCGGACATAATGAGGTGCAAGGTAGGACGTTTCAACTGTTCTTTGACACCCCTTACTACCGGCCTGCAGAACTTCTTTGCCTCATCTCTCTGATCTCTTTCTCTCTCTTGCTACTGGACTCAGATTGGTATTTTGCTGATGCTCTTAATTTTAGTCTTACTTTAGGTTACGTATAATATTCTGTTCCTTATCTTCCCACTTCTTTACATTACGTTATGTATACTTCTATCTTACCCATAGATATAAACTTATCGCCCCTTATTTTTTATGTTACGTATACATCTATATTTTATCTCACTGCATCTTACTTTTTCATGTTATGTATATTTGCGTTCTTAACCAATCGATCCTTTTATTGTTTCCGGAGAATACTTTACAAGTTGTGATCCAGAATAATTATTAATCATCGCTTTACTTTACGTTACATATATATCTGTTCTTTATCTTTCTGCACCTTACTTTATGGCATATTTATTTACGTTCGCTCGAAGGTGCTCGACAGCATAGTGGTTAGCGTGTTGGACTGCCAGTCAAGAGGTCGCGTTTTCACATCCCCGTGAGGGCAGAAATTTGATTCGAGCTTTCTGCTCCACCTGGGCCCCTATAGCCAACTCAGCTATAACAAGTACATTGACTATGCGATATCGGTGTTAAGAGGGGGACGGCGATTTAGAGGACTGGCTAGCCACCTTCATACGCCGAGGCTAAGGAAATGAAGTTGCAAACACTTTATACCAATGGGTGCCTCTGGGGGTTAGCGTTTAGCATCAGAGACTCCTCTTCTGATTCTTGTTCTTTTCTCATTGCAGAGAACTTTCAAAAAGATGGATGCAGATGGCAATGGATACTTCGACAGCCACGAGTTCCGTAACGCCCTCAACGCCCTAGGTACATCGAACTTACCCCTCGTCTCTCTAGTGCTTTGACAACACTCTGCTTTTACCTTTATTTTGCCACCATGTGTCTGATTTAAGAAACTTGGTGGTTATGGTTTACCGTTACGTTTCCTTTGGTTTTTCGCTTCGATTCTGAAGGGACCGGTTTGCATTATTTTGCCGATTTCCGGTTCTTATTTGGCCTCCTTTTTGCCGATTCCGGATTCATCCGATTAATCGGTAATATTTAATTTTCTTTGGTTTTACAGTGCTAATTTAGTTATTTTTACAACTTCGTGTCTATCATTTTATTCATCCGTCGACTGATAATTTTATTATTTTATACGGATTTTCAATGATAAAGATTTCTGCAGGAGGTCACCGAAACAGGTTACTATTTTTATATTAATGAAAACATAAATTGCTTTTGGTCAAAAATTTTACTTCTTTGGTATTTGTATCATTAGTCCAGGGATATGCCGATTGCGATTAATCGGTGTAGGGCAAAATCGGGTAAAAACCGATTTGTAGGTCAAGATTCGGTCCATCTCTATTTTCTGCGCTGTTCTGTTCCGTAGTTTGGTTAAATGGTTAAATCTGTCAATCAACTACGGTAGGCTTAAAAGGTATACGCCAGTTTCGAGATTCTCTGGCTATATGCTATACAGCAAAAAACATAAACTCAGTTCTTATTTCCAAGAATTCCCGTTATTCAACGAGATCATCCGATTGTTTTTTTCTGGTCATGCGTAGAAGAAGAACTGTTCTTGGTGAACGAGCTTTCTCGGATGCTGGACCTTAGATTGTGAAACTCTTTCCCCGTATCTGTCCATTCTGCCCAGTCGCTTATGTATTTTCATTCTCAGCCTAAGGCTTATCTGTTTCGGATTGCATAATTAGGTTTTGTTGAAAACTTGTAATCTTTTCATAGGAAACACGAAAGTACAATGCCTTTCAACCGGAAATGCAAGTAACAAAACGGTTCCAACTAAAATTAGTATTCAGGTTATTAAGTGCCTGAAATAATGCTCATGGGCATCTTACCTCTCATGGGCGTTTTGCCCCCACCTTCCCCTAAACCTTTTTATAGTGACGGAACCTTACACAAGGCACTCATTTGCTCGCGGAACCCAGCGCGTTTCGCCCGTTTAATATTTTAAAGATAGGCCCTAGGCCTATATGCTTAAATGTAACTGTAACTTGTAATGTTGGGATCAAATTTTAGATTTTCGAATTTTAAACTTTAAATATAAGTTATTTGCACTTCTGGTTCAGCTATTATATTACATTACAAATACATAGGCCTACTTTAGAACTATAGCGTAGTGCACACAAAAAACTGTCAGTTACAAATAAAATGCGACAATACATTCATGTACTAAAGTTAATTATTTTCACTTCGGATCGTGTAAAGCAAGAATGACTGAAAGCTGTCAAGAATTCTGTTCATTGCACATTCTTTTGTGAATTCAGCTGGCGTTTTTGAATTTTATATCGAACTGCGGCAGAACCCCTGGCCGACGCGGAACCCAAGGGTTCCGAGGAACCCCCGTTGGAAACCACTGGTTTGGAGCAATTCGAGTGATAGCAGCTGTTGTTGTAGGACTCGGTGTGAACAACGCAAATTTTAAGGCGATCGTGATAAGATTCAGCGACAGAGAGGGTAACGTGAGATTCGACGATTTCGTCAACTGCTACTTTGAGCTGAGGACTCTGTTTGGTGAGTGAATCGGTCGGCGGCTGAATCAGTGAGTGAATCGATCAGCGGATGAATCGCGGATTCATTTCATAAGCAGGCTACTGGGTTTACGACTCAGTCTCGATTGTGCATGGATGGGTGAATGAATGGACGGTTGGTGAATGAATGGGTGGGCGGATGGGTTGGTGGATGGAGGGAGGGATGGTTTTCCAGATGGATGAGTAATATATCTATGTATGTGTGAACTTCCGTATGTAGCCTACTTATGCATTTATGTATCGATGTATGTGCGTACGTATGTACATGTATCTATGAATGTGTATTGTTTTATAAATCGAATTTAATATTTTCAGGATCGAGGAATCGAAAACCGCAGTGGCAATAGTGTGGGAATAGTACTATCTAAGGTGGCCGCCAATGTGGACGCCAAAACACAAAATATATTTATAACTAAGCTCAGATATACGCTACAATGACAACTAAAGTAGGTAAGTAAGTAAGTATATTCTTTATACTTACTTCAATGTCGAATGTATATTTATGTATGTATTTATTTATTATTGTATGCATGCATGATTGTATATTATGTATGCATGTATGTATGCAAGTTTGATTGTATGACTGTAAATGTACATATGCATCAATGTATGTATGTACGATTGTGTTTTTATATATGTATGAATGTATTTATTTTTGTATGCATGCATCTATGAATGTTTATGTATGTATGTATGTATGTATGTATGTATGTATGTATGTATGTATGTATGTATGTATGCATGTAGGGGTATGCAAGTGTGTATGTATGCATGTATGTATGTACATGTATGTATGTATGTATGTATGTATGTATGTATGTATGTATGTATGGATGTATGTATGTATGTATGTATGCATGCATGTATGTATGTATGTATGTATGTATGTATGTATGTATGTATGTATGTATGTATGTATACTATATATGGCTAGATAGACGTTGTGCATGTACCGAATATTTATGTTCGTCATCACTATTCACCCATCTGCCAGTCCATCACCATTCTGGGACTGGAGAGTAATGAAAGACTCTAACAGATCTTTCAATTGTGTCGAAGTTTTGCGATGCTAAACTGTAGTATTTGCTTTTATAGAAAACTGGAACGCATTTGAAATGGTTGACGAGGTAAGTGCACAGTTTACTAATCTAATCTAATCTATTCCGATCTAATCTGAAGACTTCTATCGCACCTTTCTGTAGCATTAGATTATATTAGATCTTAAACCTCTGGCGATAGTCGCTTCTGAGCAGAATCGCATTCGGAAATAGCAAGTTTCAAAACAGTATTAAGATTTCATACAACAATCTATTATTAATATGAAGGAGCTATATAAAGTCAATAATAATAAACGCACATAATAGTCTGCACTCTGCAGGCTTAAAATTACACACACACACACGCGCGCGCGCGGACACGCACAAACACACACACACACACACACACACACAGACACACACTAACACACACACACCTTCGTTCTCAGGTCTACGGGCTCAACTTCTGCAGCGCTTATTGCAATAACCCATCATTTACTCTAAAAAGTCAAAACTGAGCTTTATGTAACCCGTTGTCTGATAAGCCAGTTTAACTATGGTAAGTCTCCGGCAGGGAACGCACTAGTGGCCAACGCCAATTTACGAAATTTAAATCGGTCAAAGAAGAGCCCACATTTTACAACCAACAGCGCTTTAAAGAGCAACAAAAAGCCCATCTACCGCAAGAGATGGTACATAATCGTTTTCTGCACTCCCAAGCGAAAATACACCGCGGTCTATATGACCGGCTTACGTGATCTGAATTTCTTCACGGATCGTGTATGCACCCTCCGTTACAAAACTTGATAACATTCGCTATCGGTATATTTTGTGGTCGCGGCTTGCGGTCTGTTTAATTCATGTCTGGTTGTAGGTTGCGCTAAGAAGCAAGATGGAAGACGAAAATCAGTATGGTCTAGAAGTCGTTAAAAAGGTACGTCGTATTATAGAATTACAACAAAACTATACTCTCGCCAGAGGTCTGTTACAAGCCCGCAAGTATATAATTATCATTATTATATTGATATTATATTTTTGCAGTAATTGCTTGACTATAATTGTATAGGTGTTGATTAATAAGTGTTGTACCGCTTCAGGTGGTCGAAGCTGTTTTCTGGTTGGCAAGTATGCGGAGACATTCGCCTACAATTAGCAAGTTATTAGCTTGATATTCTGTTACTGACTGAGAAGTTCCTGCATTCACATACTATTCTAATGTCCGTGACTTGGGTATTACAACTGACTCCTCCTTCACGTTAACGGAGCAAGTATCGAACCTGACCCGTTCCTTATTTCTTTCAGCTGAGGTGTCTCAAGACCATCTGAGATCCGCCTCTCCTATCTCTACCACTACAGTAGTCTGCTCCCGCTTGGTCTACTGCAACTCTCTTCTCATGGGCCTCCCAAGGCAGAGTTCCGCCCCCCCACTTAAATGCATTGGCTAGGTCCTCGCTTTTCTCATGTCTGCACATAATATGCTGGAAGTCTTGCGCTGGCTCCCTATTGCTTCGCGCATCCAGTATAAGATCCTCTTTCTCGTCTCCAAATCCCAGCTAGGCAGTGCCCCCAAAATACCTCTCAGACTATGTACCAAACCCGTTTATCTGCATCATCATCTTGCTTTTTGCGCTCTTCAGGTCGGCTTGATCTCTATCCCTAAGACTAGGACTGCTCTGCCCAACATCGGGCGTGTGCTGTGGTGGGTCCCTCTATTTGAAATGACCTTCCTCCCTCACTAAGGGCTAAACTAATAACTGTTTTTCCTCATCGGTCTCTCGCTCTTTAATTAAAGGCGTGTCTTTTTCCTCGGGGATTCCGTGCTGTTAGCGCCTCTGAATAGTAATCCTGCGTGAGGCGCTTTATAAATTGGATACGATACGATACAATTAATAGAACGGTAGGTGTTGCGATTTCCCTAGATAATTATGAGCTGTTTGTTATATTCAGGCTAAGATTCAAGCCGATAGCACATTGCCAGTGTCTTAGTGTGATTTCATTTCCTCAACCTGGAACCCACCCTACTTAAGCATCTGCAACTCATCCAAAGACCATTCGCCAGAGCCGTAACCAAGACACTCAAGCATCGCCATATCTCTCCCGTCCTGAAATCATTCCTCTGGCTGAAAATCCCTGAGCGCAGCCACTTCAAAGTCCTAATATTAACCTAGAACTCACTCGAATACTCCCAGCCAAAGTACCTCGGCGAACTCTGCACCATTCAGCCACCTCGCCCTACCCGATCACCCTCCTATCTTACTCTCTCCCGCCCCCAGGCACTCCTCTCCTTAAGTTCTCCAACCGATCCATATCCCACACTGCACCTCGACTCTGAAACGAACTTCCACTGAAATCCGCAAATTCTCAGCTCCTCCGCCAATATCGCCACTGACCTATCGTAATCTGCCTGGAGTTCTTCTACTTGATACTCCACAACCTTTTCACCTCACACTGAAGTATCACCTGTTCACAACATCCTGGCCTAGTCCATCTGATCCCCACCTTCCAAGCTTCCTAATCCTCGACGAATCCCCTCTTAGGAGCTGCTCTGCCTCCTCTAATCTGGTTTCTCTTAACCCTGGATTCGGCGGACCTCCATTGGACATCGTTCTCTGTACAACCACTCTGATGCGACGAAAGTGCTCTGTAAAGCCCTAGAAAGCTGGAATCTACGATTACGGATACGAGAGTTTAACCGTAGACACGCCAAACTGGAAAAGATACAATATCGAAATTCCTGCTAAGATGAGTTGCAAGGACCTATTATACACAGGACCGGAAAGTCCTTATGTAGCGTCGTAGACCTAATTTGTGGGCGATAATCGGGGTTCCGGAAAATTTCACATCTTGTTTTCATAGCAAACTGTTGCGAAATTCATTGTCGGCCTTGCAGCATTATTAGTTGACATTCTGTGTACAGTGTCGTGGTGACATTATAGATCGACACCACATGGGCCGCTGTGGGAGACTTCTTCGTTTTGGCACTCTATGGAGCGCCGAAATATCGTTTAATTATCAGCCTCACTTGGAGCACTGTGATAGCTGTGTGGTGACGGTTTTAAACTGGCACCCATGGATTTATTATGTTATCTTGCTTGAATTGACACTCTATTGGGTGATATTGGTTTGATTCGTGTAATTGGCACCGAATGAACTGCACACTGCACCGGTGATGATTTGAGATGCACTATGTGGCAATTATATTGCACAGATCGATAAATCGGCACCCTATGGGGCGCCGTTGGCTAGAGCAGGCTGTGAGGTGCCGTTTTCAGGTATTGGCCACGAGTAATCGCATTTAGAGGGACGGACACATCGACACCAGAGGTGACGTTTTCAGACCGTAGGCCAACCCGGTGCATTAAGAAATACATGGGTGACATTTTGTGGTGACACCCCAATGAAAGTGTGATGGGGTTCCAGGGTTATCGGGCCCTTTGAAGGGTATAAAAGGCGAAGGTTGGCCATGGGACAGTCAGTCTGGAGAATACCGTCTTGAGATTCGGCCTCGAGCTTTGCATCGGCCTAGAAGTCTCGACGGAGAAGAGGACCTGCCGTCGATCAACGGACCAGACATCCGAGAAGCAGTCGCTTGAGGGCCTGCTCGACTAGAGGCTAGAGAAGACAGTCTGGAGACGACTGAGGGCCTACTCGACAATAGGACGGGGAAGCGGCTGAACAGTTCTCTCGATGTCACGTTGCCTGTAGATGTGACGCTGTCGATCGTCGGTGTGAAGAACTAATAAAGCGGTGTTCTACGTGTGTGAGTGTGTCCCTGGTAACTTATTCAAGCCTCTCGATAGACCACGAGAGCCGAAACGGACAACCCTTCCCGTAAAATATATTCCTTTGATGAGATGTATTGTAAGGGGTTTCGCTAACTCCAATCATATATATTTTTTCATTAGGCTGAGGTTACTGGAAGCTGCAATCGAGGCAGGGCTCTTTGCCATTGCCCACGTCCATCTGGCATTGTCTACCATACACATGCCAATCGAGGCAGGGCTCCTTGCCGTTGCCCACGTCCACCTGCCAATCGAGGCAACGCTCTTGCCGAGGCTATTGTCAATTGCCAACGTCCATCTGGCACTGTCTACCATCCACCTTTCAATGCCAACGGTAAACGTCCACCTACCATTCTCTTCCAACCACCTGCCAATGCCAACGGTATCCGTCCACCTGCCATTGTCTACCGTCTAGATGGGAATAATGTCTACCGTCCACCTCCCATTGTCTCCAATCAACCTGTCTACAGACCAGGTTATGGCAGCAATTTAACATAGCAGACACAGCTGCCACTTCGGTGGTACCAATAACATCAACATTGGTACCGTACATTATAAGAGATAAGCCTTCCTACTTCCTACTAGAGGTGTGCCTGTACATCTCATGCAGAACCATCAGCGTCACTGCAGGAAATCCGGAAAACATCCGATAACACGAAACTTTTTTCTAGATTGCTTTTCTTTTAATTTAGCGATAGCATTATCGTCAATTTCAGTTTCAATTTAAATAACATCAACATTGTCAAATCGCAAAGACTGCTTATATGTAAACGTTTGATAGCTTGCTTCTTAAAATTAAGCTTGATTTTATATAACTGCGCAAAGTACTCGGAGAATCTTTAGCGGATCGACTTACACAAGACTTTTACAGAAATAAAAGTTGCTTCATTCATGCTTCGAGTTGTATTTCTGAAGGAAGACACAAATGTCCTATGATTGATGTTGCTACATATTTCCTGCTCCTACTTGTATCCGAACATGGTAAACCTTGGCTGATGCTTGCCATGACAGTTCGGACCCTATAGTTAATTGTAGATTCACATAGCGCCTCCCCAAGAGAGACTTATCAGAGACAATCTTACGTTATGTTGTCGACCATTCATCACCATCCTGTGAAACCATTAAAGACCTCTGGCCATATCTCGTCATTCAATAAATCAATCAAACAGAATTTATATAGCGCCTTTAAAGGTCTCTAATCAGAGGCGCTCCCGACCAATTCCAAGCTGGAAAAGCAGTCTTAAGAATTATAATTATGTAGACCTATAAATGATCCAATTATGACTTACAGATCGTAGTGGAAACGTTCACTCCCCGGTCGTTAGTGGAATCCAAGTACTACATTCACGCCGGTCACGATATTGCCTAAAGCATGTTACGTGAACTTGCAAACTTCCATCGATGTTTTGAAATGGCGGCCATTGAAGTAGGCGATGTTTTCGCAACTTTTAAGTTTTAAGGAGTCCTGATGGTCGGTTGCCTGTTGGGGTCAGGTTAGGCGTCATGAGGGTCGGTTAGGGTCAGGGTTAGGGTTAGTGTCGTCATTTGAAATACCTTCCGCCACATTAGTAATTTTTGCATGCATGCGTTAATATACCGCCGGACGTTAACGTATCCTAGAGAGCATAAAATAATCACGCCCGTCAGCATTGACCAATTGCGTTGCTAGCGTTATTCGTGTATCGTGTATATCATATATAGGCTCACGTCGGGCGTGAATGTATCACCACTTTTACAGAAATATTCCATTAAAACTGCGCTTTGTTTGTCTTATATTAACTCAGCGATAAAAAACTTACTGAGACAAACATTGGAAAATACAGAAGAACATACAGAAGAACAGAGAGACCGACGGTGAGACTGACATACAGACTGCAATGTCACTGCATATCTGTCGACCAATCAGACGTATTGATCGATTGTCTGATTGAATAATGAAAATACGTACACATACATACATTACTACTTACTTTCATGCCGACTGACTCAGAGGGATAAAGACATAGAAATACGGCGACAGACACATTAGCAGAGGTAGACGCAGAGATAGGGACAGAGAAATAGATGATGACAAGTATGGACAGAGATGAGAGCAGAGGGATAAATTGAAGACCCGTTGAATCCTAGGATTTAAATGTCTTCTGCGAAGAACAGGTAAAAGTTTCTCTAAAGGCGTTATATAATTGCTCAGATATTAGACAGACTCCGCCATTGTGTTCGATTAGCTGTTCAACAGCACGTCTCACAACCCCAGAGCAACACCCTTCAATCCTCTCAAATATCTGGAAGAAGAGGAGGAGGACTACGACAATGATAATGGCGTCCATTCAGGGGTTACCGTGTAAGGATCTCGAGCAAGTCCTTCACTCACAATTGCTCAGTGCCATCGATGTTCTGTCGTATGGTCGTGTGCACACTTCCGAACTCTAGGAGAGGCGAAATATCAAATGCGATTGTATTGCATTGCATTGTATTAACTGTGTATGGGCATTTCGACCATGTTTCTCCAAGTCTTATTTAGGCATTTAAATGTTGTGGGGCGCGGTGGTGTAGGGGTATGTTCGGTGCCTTGCAGCCGCAGGGATGCAGGTTCGAATCCACCTCAAATCGCCGCGTATACTATATGAACCCTGGGCAAGTCCTTCAATCATTGCTCTGCGCTTCGGCGTGCAACTCTGATTAGTGTGCGCGCTGAGTCGGGAGCGCCTCTAAGAAATCTCGAAGGGGCGCGATGTGCTTACATAGTTACTACATAAATATCTGGTAATACTTCACTGTTTATTATGGTGCCTTAAGCTAAGCCGATGTGTTAGCGACTTTATATTTTTTTTACCTCGGCATATAAGGGCTGGTGGCCATTCCTCTCCATCGCCAGTTTACGGCCAGTTTACTCATATTGAAACTGAGTTCTGTTGATTGAGTAGAAATCTCGACACAAATTTCTGCTCTGGCAAGGTTCTGAAACCACGAACTCTCGCTTGACCTCCAAGCACTCTATCCATGAGACTATCCTCTGCAAACGAGGGTTTATGGTCTTCGAAGTTAATGGTCCTGCTTCAGAGGTCTGGTCTCGTTCTACTGCTGCTCATCAAGACCTGTAGTCTAATGGGGCCGCGAGGTGAAACCATAGAACGATTATGCGCATACTACGAATATTAAGAATAGTAGAAATTGACGAATATAAACTGACGAATACTATTTTTTAAATTTCTTTTCAATCTTAATTCTTCAAAATCCGGGATTAATTGTACAAAATTCAGTTTAAAAAACTAGGCATTACATCAAGAAAAGTTACATGTTACAGTCAGTTACTAATCAAAGTAACTTCATGCGGCATTCACATTCGAGAGTGAACTAGTTGATTTTCGTCCTGACCCTTCTCAGCTTCAGAATCTTCTACAGCTCATTCTTCCCACTGCACATGCAGTTGTCTCTGTGTAATTAAGCGCTTCGATGTGCTTCAACAGCTTCAAATTGCTGTGCACATACATCAGAACCCTGGCTCTAGTGTCAGCCTATTTCTCTTTCTGTTGTGTATAAAGTCATACGTAGACCAGTTTAAGCCTATAGTGCCGAATTTGAATTCCGCTACCTACGCGCTGCTACCTAGCGGTCGCATCCCATAATGCAATTCGTTAAGCAAGTAAGTAAGTAAGTAACGGGTATAGGAATTTTTTGGTACTAAGTAGGCCTGTGCGTTGCAAAACCACTGCACATATTCTTAAATTAGTAGTCTTAAATTAGTTCTTAAACAAAACGGAAACAGTTACGTCATCAACGAATACTTACGAATATTTATGAATATTTACGAATATTATAGCCTGAAGTCTCGAATTCTCGTTCTAGGGTTGAAACGATGTGTAGTTTCATAATTCGCTCAAAAACAACGTAGAAATAACTCATAGGCCTACTTATTGTCGTCCAAGAATTGTTTTCTATTACAACTGTCGTCGGCCTGGGTGGGCAATGAAATTATTAGGCCAATTTCCAACCAAATTAATGCGTAATGTTGTTTCGACCGACAAAGGAATGACGTTTCGCCTATTATAACATTAAAATTGGTGTTGAGTTACAGCTTGACTCGACGTTAGGCCATAAAGTTCAAACGGTATTATGCAACACTATCGCACGTGCACACAAGTACACACACATGCACAAATACACACATACACATACAAACGCATATACACACACATATATATATATATATATATATATATACACATAATCACATTATTATTCACAAATGCGCACAAGCAATTGGCTATAAAAGCAGCGGTTGGTGAGCCGTAGTCTAATTCTTTGAACATATCTGACGTCTTCGTAAAAGGTACATTCGGCTACTTTCTATCTACGCAAGTCTCATGCATATAATAATTATGCATAATTTATACATGTATATATATACGTCTATATTAGGTTGTACGTATGTATGCATGCTTGCATTCATGTATGTATGTAAGCATGCATGTATGCTTGAAGCCAGTATATGTACATGTATGTATGTACATGTATTTTTGTGTGTACAACTGTACATGTGTACTTACGTATTCAAAAATGAAGAGTGTATTTGTGAGTATGTATGCACGTATAATATATGTATGAAGAGCGTGTATACGTATGTATGTATGTTTGAACGTGTGTATGTATGTATCAGGCGTGCATATGCATGTATGTATGCATGAAGAGTGTATGTGTGTGTATTTATGAAGAGCATATCTGTGTGTATGTATTATAATTGTGCAGCAGAGCAGAGAAAGACATAGCATGCCATGGCGCAACATAGCACAGGGCTCTAAATCAGACCGGTGCAATGGCGCTGCAGTTGACCCCGTTACACATGAGCGCAGATGGTCTTAGTTTAAAGCCAATTCCAAGTCGTCTCTCTCATACATATAAACATTTCAACACACGCAGGCCTACAGTGACGACACTAAACATCGATAATATTTAGCTTCTCTTTGTGCTCTGTCGAATAACACCGGTGTCACTGAAGTGCGTCAAACAGAGGCCTATCCCTGGCGTATCTCTGGTACCGGTAGCCGGTTGGTTAGTGTACACAGCCTGTTACGCGGAGACTATAGGTTTGAACCAAATCCCAAGTTCTTCACTCACAATTGCTCGGCACCATTGATGTTCTGTCGTATGGTCGAGTGTACGAGTCTGAAGTTCGATATAGGAAGGCAACATCAGAGTTGCAGTTGTATTGTGTTGTATTCCGCTGCCCGTGTGACCATTTGAACTCTCAACCGATGTTGCCGACGACATACATTTCTGAAATTTTAATGATAGTTTACAAGCAGAAGACCAGATTTAAGAAAGAACGACGTCGCAAACAGTTAAGAAATAACAACGCCACAAACATTTCGCAAACAACAACGCCACAAACATTTCAAACACAAAGATTTAACAAGCAACAACGCCCCACACCTCAAGATACCCTTTGACTGTCTTTGGCAGCCAATCGCTTTCTGTACTCCAGCGATATTACACCTATGTTATGACCTGCGTATAGAATGGTGAATTTGCACAGGAGGCGTGGTGGTGGCGCATAGAAACTGCAGACTCTTGCTATCGCTACGGGTTGTGACTTCTCTATGATTTATATCTGACTGTAGGCAGTGCTGACAACCAAGATGGCGGAGTCGAAAAAACATTGGCCGGAACTCGTTGGAAAGGTATGTTATATTATAATGAATACCAAAAAACGATAGGCCCTACTCTCACCAGAATTATAATATCACCAGTAAGTTAGAATAATATTATATTGCTGTTTGGCCGTGGCTTGGCTGAGAAGCGCCTCTGAGTAGGCTTCTTGAAGAGGCGCTGTATAAATCTCCGGAGTGAATGAATTGCTGCTATTATTGTCGCAGTTAAAGGTCGTCTATAATTGGTAGAGATTGTTTAAAATAATGCAACGTTTCAGTTTGTGGAAGCTATTTTCTGGAGTCATTAGCCATTAGTCATTAGAGCAAAAGTCTCCGGATTCTACCCCGAGACAATCTGTCCGGTGACGTAGCTGCTTTCGTATGGCGTATACATTTACATTAGTATTGGTAACATTACTATCTGCACGAACTTAATTACGTCCGGGAGGACGATTTATTATTATGATTTACATTTACTTCCTTCGATGTAACGCTAATGGCCTCGGCAGGCCTACACGACAATCAGAAAATACCTTCTACCATTTAAAACAAAGCTTTTTGTTGATTAAAATTTATAATATTAATTCAATCGTGAATTTATGTAAATATAAATTTATTGAAAATATATAATCAAAGTATTTTTTAGCAATAATTTAACTACAATTAAACTATAATTAAATCGTCTTTATTAATTAACAGACGGGCGAAGAGGCCAAGGCACAAATTCTGAAGGACAGACCAGACGTCAAAGTAAGTGTTCTCTTACTTCGAATAGTAGGCCTATGATCATAACATAACCTAACAAAGCACAATATAACTTAACAAGGGTTTCCAGTGCTTCATAACCCAAGTTACCTGTCTTAAAATCACTGCAGTTTTATCAGAAATATCTAACAGCCCATATAGCGCAATGTGTTGCACCAAAACATATATAATTATATATTATATACTATAATTATAGCGCCATTATTTTTATTATTGCAACTCTACTACTACTGCTGCTGCTGCTGCTGCTGCTGCTACTACTACTAGCCTACTACTATTTTATTATTATTTTTATTATAAAGATGTTAACTAGCCGGACGGGAAATATGAGAGCCTTTGTGAGGCACAAGTTATTTCAGAAATCGACTTAAAATATGACCTGTTACAAAGGAGTTTTTCAATCTAAAATCGTGTATTTTTATAAATTAGGTTGAAATATTGCCTGAGAATAGTGGAGTAACAATGGACTATCGCGAGGACAGAGTTCGTGTTTTCGTCAACTGCGATAACAAAGTGGTTGGTGTTCCTCATACTGGATAGCCGTGAGCCAGGAAATTCCTCCGACTCTCCTGTTTCGTGGTGTATGTAGTACTCAAATGACTTTGTCCTACATCCAGAAGTGTACCTCAAACAGAACGAACAGCAGGAAGTCCGCAATACTACGGATAACACGAAACATTTTTCATAGATTACTTTCAATTATCGAGCGACAATTTCGTGAATTTCAGTTTAATTTTAAATAGCAGCTTCATATTATCAGGCGTTGAAGTCTGATGCTTTTCGATAAACGCTGCATATGTTGCTAATCATAACTTAGTTTGATTTTATATAGACTGTTACTTGAGAAAAAAGTTAGAGAATCGTTAAAGCGATTGGATTACAATTATACTTATAGGAACATAATTGAGCGCTTCTGAACATTTCACCCTAATATAACGGCGCTCTATAAATGTGTGTCGTCGTCTCTTTCTATAGCTCCTTCTCCCGCCTTAGATTCATTCTGGTTCTCGCGTAAATTTCTTCTCCCCCGCCCAATCTTCGTCATGTGTCATCTCGTCGAATTCTTAGATAGGACCCCCGTACCCCGTATACCGATCTCATTTCTTTGAGTTCATTTTGGTGTTCCACTCGCGTTCTTTCATTTCATTCTGGCGTTCTCTTGTCGCTCTTTGAGTTCGTAATGTCGTTTCTGAAGCGTACGGCATTCTGTTTGTTGTTCTTCGAAATGTCGTCACTTTCTTAATTTGTAAACGTTATAGTTGTAGTTGTAATTGTAATTGAACATTTGTATAGCGCCACTCAGAGATTCAGAGGCTTTTCCGACCCTGGTCAGTGCTGTCTCTAATAAATAAGATACGGTAGTCTTCAGGCGTTTCCGAAACAGAGCAAGAGAAAGGCTGAGGAGCTGAAGACGCGATTCATGCGAAGATAGTTCCAACTGGAGGGGCCGACACAAGCAATGCTTCTGGATTGAGCAGCTGCACCTCGCATGCGAGGGACAACCAAGAAGACCTCTGGCGGCTGAGCGAAGAGCGGAGGACGGAGCTACCAGGAGAGTAAAGACCGATGTAGACAGTAGTTGGCGTTCTCTATTCCCTGTTTCAGTTACTTCTTGAGATTTTGAAGTTCTTTTGGAGCTCTCCGGCTTGTTTTTTGGTTCTCTTCTTCATTTTTACGTGGACGGTTATCATGGAATATCATGCCGCCGTGGTATTCTTATAATTTTTGCAATTTCAGACGGATGTGAATAGAGAAAGATCTTTTCCGTAAGGCTTGAGTTTCGCGGACGGGATAACGTTACAGTTCTAATTTCCTAGTTTATCCGGCTAATTACACAGTTTTGCGTAAACATTAGGCCTACGATCGCATGCATGCAGCACGTGAAAGACATATAGAAAAGACCAGACGTGTGTATATAGGTCACCAGAATGTAACATCTGCTGTATTTCATATTTATCTTCTACTAACACCTAACTCTGTTTTCCCGTATGTTTCAGTATATTTACGACCCTGTCCGTTTGTCTGTCCAGGTGTGTCTGTCTGTCTGTGCCTGTACCTGTCCGTGTCTCTCTGTCTGCAGTCTCTTCGTCTACGTTGTCAGTTGTCACTTGTCTATCCCCGTTTGCCTGCGCCCCAGTATTTGTATCTGTACGTCCGTCCGTCTGTATGCATGTCTCTCTCTCTCTCTCTCTCTCTCTCCGTGCCTTCTTCGTACGTTTGTCTGTCCCTCGCTAGGTCGCTGTTGTCTGGTATTCGTCACCATCCCACCTTTATCCGTTAGATTTGCGTCAACATTTATCATCTAGGGCGCATAGTCTGCTTAGTGATTTATCTAACAAACGAGCACAAACATAATTATTTTACCATAAACATTGACCGTATTCTACTCTCTGCAGAGCCCCTTTTCGGGCAAATACCTCACTTCGGTGATGTGGCAAATTACATGCTGGAGGTTCTGGGCTGGCTCCCTGTCCGTTCCGTCAGCTTATAGAGTACAGGATCTCTAGATATCTCAGAACCAAAATAAAATGTCGGCTTAACGAAAACTGCCAAAAGGCCTCGTTCCGGAAGTTATACAACGCTACATAATATCGTAATCGTAATCGTAAACGTCATCTCCAAACTTCTAAAGCGCCACTCGAGAGCCAAGCGCAGGGCATCATCATAATGACAAGCGCTGCGTCTAGTTAGAAGGATTGTTCGAGACGATATTCCGAAGGAGTTCCGAGTCCGGTTTCCAGAGGATCAGATGGGTCAGAGGAGCTGCTAAGGTGAGTGTCCTTTAGGTCGAGAGTTGGAAGGTAGATGATCAGTTGAGTCGGGGTAGGAGTTCTTGAAGAGGACAGACTTTAGTTTCAAGTGGAAGGCCTCAATATCGCTGGCCTGTGCGATGCCAGGGCAAGTGACGAAGAGTTGGTCTATATTTAACAAAATAGCATGTGATAGTTAGCCAGCATTTATGGCTCTTTTACGCGATTGTTGCGTATTTAGTTACGTAATCTACGCTTTATAAATCGTCATGTACACACAACAAATGTTAAAACAATAGCATTATGACAAAAGACCATGTGGGGAAAACGTGTGGCAGAAGATGAAGCAGAGTTTAGTGATCCAAAGTCCGGATACGAGAGCCTAACTTCTGAAGTTGTATAACGTGATAGATATACGTGTGATACAGAAGTGCAGGATATACACGGAACTAGAGGGAGATATATGCGTGATAGTCGGAAGATGCACTGCCCGATATGCATGTCCTTGGGAAAGAAGGACACAGAGACTAGTCACATAAGACTTCCCTTTCCCTGTTCGAGGAACTCAGAGAGGAGAGGACTGGTTTCACGTATACCAGTGGTGGTAGAGTTCCGTGGTCGTAAGATGTGGAAGGGAGGTGGAGAAAGAACGCCGATTTTAAGACTTTTAAACATACCAGACGTCGGGAAAAAGGAGGAAATGTCCTCCTTTTTGGCCTCATGTCCTCTGTCCGGCAGGCAGAGCTAGAAACGTGGAAAATGTCCGACTTTTGTATGTTTGTTGTATTGGGGCTAATTGGGATATTGGCTAATATTTTTTGGCAGTTTGAATGGACAAAGGAAAGGATTCCCTTCACAGTCTGTGAAGGGAATATTCACAGGGTCTTTTGACTCTGTGAAGGGAATAATTATTCTTACAAAGTAGAATACGGAGAATGTTTCTTGTGCTTATAAGACTTTTAGAAAAAATTAATTGCGTCATAAGTTGGTCATTTAAAACAGTTTTATATACAAACTTATCACGATGATTTGCTTAGACACGTTGTTTGCGCCACGAGGTTGGCTGAGTTGGCAGTCACACATACCCACATCCAAAAACACACTCATAAACACACACACACACACACACACGCATATATATATATATATATATGTATGTATATATATATAACTAGAGAGATGGGGGGTTGAAAGGGAGGAAGAAGAAAAGAGAGGAGCCCAGACAGGGTGGATTACATTTAGGACGAGAGCGACTGGCACGCGAAGAAACATTTAACGCACAACATAAATTACGCCGCTGTTCGGTTTTGCTTAGTCACACACACGCGCGTGCACACACATACACACATGTATACACACACAGACACACGTATAAACACACACCCGCGCTCGCGTGCACAAACACACACTACAGCAATAAATATAAGCAGACGTTGTTGAGACGATATCTTATTCTGACTATCCAGCCTAGATACTCTACCAGTTCATCCGTCTGACGTGTTCCTAAGAGGTAAAGTCGACTACATTCAACATTGTATGTACGTAACACTATGTATGAATGCTGAACTCACAATGGAATTTAGCTTGCACAATGATTTTGCGGCCATTGTAGCGTCCATGATGCCTTAAGCATTATTGCAGTTAGGCATTGGCGCCACAGGAGTTCCTAGTTTAAACTAGAATCCTTTTTTGGCAACTCATAAAGTGAAAAAGCAGAAAAGAACGAACTCTCAGCTTCTTTAGCTTATCCTCAGTTGGAGAAAATTCCATTCCTTTCCACACATATTCTGCGGATGATATGCATCTATAGCCTATAACTATGTTATAAGTATAGACGATATAATATAGTGTTTACATGTTTTCTGGCCTGGGACCTAAACACAGCTGACGCTCTGACAAATGTTCATTTTCTTCTTAGTCACAGACAAACTCCTCCAGCGATAAGACCGTAGACACATACACACGCACATACATGGACAGATACACAAACAAACACACACACACGAACACACACAAACACAAACAAAAACACACATGTGCCCACACATGCACACACACAGTATACAGGCTCACATGTAAACATCTATGCATACACCTACACACAAATACAAATACCCATACACACACATCACACGCGACACACACTGTAGCTATATAAGCACTGGTTGTTGAGAAGTTCTCTGACCAGTTTCTTCGATTTGTTCATCCGTCTGACGTCTTCGTAAAAGGTACAGTCGACTACTTTCTATGTAGGTCTAATCGTTTATAATGAATAAGCCGTCTATGTATGCATCTATTTTAAGGTGTAGCCTATGTAGGCCTACATGTATGCATGCGTGCATTCATGTATGTAAACATGCATGTATGTATTTATTTGTATGTTTGTGTGTGTATCATGTATGTATGAATGTATCTATGTCTGTATGTATGTATGTGCATATGTATGTACATTGTATGTACGTATGTGTATGGGTTTTATGTATGTATGTGTGATATGCGGTGTGATATGCGGTTGAGAGTGAATCTGTACACTCGAGGCGTCGTGGCATAATTATAGAAACCGCAGAATCTTTGTTATTGCTACTAGTTGTTATTTATGATTAACTCTTCATTTATGTCTGACTGTTACAGGCAGTGCTAACAACCAAGATGGCGACGCCGAAAACGCAATGGCCGGAACTCACTGGAAAGGTACACGTTATGATTTCCACAAACTATATTCTCGATAGAATTATGATATCGCCAGTAAGTATGAATAATATATATTGCAGTTATATTGTCGCAGTTAAAGGTCATCTATTTGTAGAGATTGCTTAAAATAATGCATCGTTTTAGTTTGTCGAAGCCACTTGCAGGAGTCTTATAATTATAGCCTCTACGATTAGCACAACAGACTCCGGAGTCCGGAACCCACCCCAGATTCTGACCTGGCATTGAAAAGGACCAAACAATTTGTCCGGTGACGTGCCTAGTGTGGTGCTGAGCAATTTTAGAGAGTTACATTTACATTATTATTGGTTACATTACTGCCTACATGTGCATAATTACGTGTGCGAGGGCGAAATTTTTGGCTTTGATGTTAGGCTAATGGCTCCGGTACTCGCGAGTCAGAAAATAATATCGACCATCTTAAACGACATTTTATATTAATTAAACTGTAACTGAGCTATAATTAAACTATAATGAAACTGCAATTGAACTGTAATTAATTCGTCTTTGTTAACAGCCGGGAGAAGAAGCCAAGGAACAAGTTCTGAAGGACAGACCAGACCTCACAAAAGTATCTTTCATACTTAACATAATATTAACATTGCATAAAATAACGTCATACAGTATAACTTCATTACTTTTTGCAATATCATCATAATATAACATAAAACAACAAAGCATCTCTGGCCATCACTACATCACTCTGTATGACTATTATTATTATCATTATCATTATTTGTAACTATTATTATTATTATTATTATTAGTAGTAGTAGTAGTAGTAGTAGTAGTAGTAGTAGTAGTAGTAGTAGTAGTAGTAGTAGCAGCAGCAGCAGCAGCAGCAGCAGCAGCAGCAGCAGCAGCAGCAGCAGCAGTAGCAGCAGCAGTAGCAGCAGCAGCCGTAGCAGTAGCAGCAGCAGCAGTAGCAGTAGCAGCAGTAGTATTTCTGTCATTATTATTATAAAGACGTTAACTAGACTTGGACTATGAGAGAAACCTGTTATTTCAGAAATCATCTTAAAATGTGACGTAGACTAGAAAATGTGACTAGAAGGAGTTTCTCAATCTAAAACCGTGTATTTTTTAAAATTTATTAGGTCTTAATATTACCTGAGAATAGTCCGACCACACGTGACCTGCGCCAGGACAGAGTCTGGATCTTCGTCAACGGCGACAACAAGGTCGTTGGTGTTCCTCACGTTGGGTAGCCACGACCCAGAAAATTCCTCCGACTATCCTGTTACGTGATGTGAGAACTAAACTTAGCATGTTCTACATCAAGGGAGTCCGGAGTATTTCTGATAAGACGAAACAGTTTTATAATTGCTTTTAATAATTTAGCGACAACGTCATCATTTTCAGTTTAAATTTAAATAACAGCGATAAATTTAATTAACAGCTTTATATTGCAAATGAACGATAATGTGCTTAGCTGTAAACGTTTGACAGATTGCTTCCCAGACTTAGTTTGATTCAAATACTTGTGAGAAGAAATTTGAAAATCTTTGACGGTACTGTATTATAAAACTTATAGGAACTCGAAACATTTAGACTTTCAGAAAACGTAAATTGCTTCGTAACTCAATTAATAAACCATATATGGGTATATTTCACAACCGGAGGCAAATTCAGAAATAGAATTAAGGAAAAATAAAGTCATGCAAAATTTAAAAAATTTCTTACACAAATATTTTACTAGCAGTGCTGAAGCATACTTAATACTGAGCAGAGCTTAAATTTGACAGATTTGGCCTAATTTTTAAACAAAACATTTTAGTTTTTTACCGTGTGAAACACATACAACTTTGATTCCTAATTATTTACAACTCCGTTACGTACTAAATACACATTACAAGATACCGCCACTATTTATAATTAGTGATTAATTAGTTTTAAGTGTGCATTAAATTATTACACAGCAAAAAATAAATTATTATGACGATAAATTATCTACATGTACCATTAAATAAATTCATTTTAATAGAAAAAAAAGTAACGGAGTTGTAGTAACGGAGTTGTAAAATATTCATAATTAGGTCTCCACGCTTACCGGGCGAGTTAAGATATAAAAATAGTTAGTTTATAGTGGCCAGGCTGTCAGTTTCAATATTATTTTTGAAAGAGAAAAAATTATATATACGCAAAATGCAATAATTACCGTCACGGAGTTGTAAATCTTTTTTATACTATGACATTACCGGACAAATTTCAGCAAATTGTCAACAGAAGCAAACATCCATATTGATTTCTTTTTTGGTAAAATCAATGCAGAAATGTTCCCTGCTATCGAAGATGTCAATTAAAAAAAATTGAGTTTTCAATTTATTCCACAGATGGCACAAACCCATTCGTAACGGAGTTGTAAGCAATATTTGAAGACAGAGGGTTTTATTTATTTTTTTAATTATTTAGTTGGTAAATAAGTTTATAAAAACAATATGGAGCAATGGATATATGTAAGTTAATGATCTAAAAATTTTAAAACATCAGTGTGTGTGTGTGTGTGTGTGTGTGTGCTTGCATGCGTGCATGCGTGCGTGCGTGCGTGTGTGTGGTAATTAAGTAACTAAGCAGATATAGGTCTATGTGCGCTATATATGAGAGTGTGAACGCAGACATCTAGCGAATTGAGGTGAGGTCGGTGACGAAGATCAGACCACAGCAACTCACAGAGGGACAGACAAACGTACAAAGGCACGGACGGAGAGAGACATGTATATATGTATATATGTATATATACATATATATATGTATATATATATATTATATATTATATATATATATATACACACACATTACACACACACAAACACAGACACAGAGTCACGATGATTTTCTCTTAGGGTCGTTGTCATCAACAGCACGTGTCATATTTTGACCGAGTACTTATAGGGCCTACTATAGTAGGTCAATTTGCTGATATCTCTCTCATAAAGGCTGCCGACAAGGTGATCGCCTAGGATAGATTGGTCGTTTGGCTTCAGAAAACAATCACAAGCAGTATTGAAGTTGATGCAATGGTGCTATAGAAATTCTTGTTTAGATTAGATTCTGTTGGGGCCACTCACAGAGTGAGATGTCGAAACATCAGGAAGAATGAACTCATTACTTACTCACAGAACGTCAAACAAAAATTAATATATATATATATATATATATATATATATATATATATATACAACCTTGATATGAAACGACATCGCTCGTGAATACTCTGGTGCCCTGCGCTTAGCTGTAGCGTACGTTTGACACATAATTTTTGCGCTGGCCAGGATTTGAATCGCCGGCTTTCTGACTGACAGTCCAACACGCGACGAGTTAACCCACCTCTCATTCTTTCCAATTTTCCATACAAACGTATCCATGTTTATCATGCGTAAACGATATTATCTTATATTTACATGTTTTCTGGTCAGGGATTTAAACACAGCTGACACTATGAGAAATTTTCATTTTGTTCTTAGTCATCGACAAGACCTTCCAGAGATAAGACCACGCACACACAGTTACACACACAAACACACACATGCACATACATACACACATATTATCACACATGCACACACGTACACACACCTGCACAAATGCACACATATACACATACATACGCACATACACACACACATATATTTTTATATATACGGACATATTATTCACAAATGCGTACCAGCTATTGGTTATATTATAAGCACAGGTTGTTGAGCCTCTCTCTCTCTCTCTATTTCTTCAACATTATTCATCCGTCTGACGACTTCGCAAAAGCTACATTCGGCTACTTTCTATCTACGTAAGTCTTATGCATATAATTATGCATATATGTGTCTATATTAGGTTGTACGTACGCATGCATCATTGCATTCATTTACGAATGTAATGTAACAAGACATTTATATAGCGCCACTTAAGAGTCTAACAGAAGCGCTCAAGCACGCATGAAGCCAGTATATGTATGTATTCATTCGTTCATTCATTCAGAGCATTTATATAGCGCCCCTTCAAGAAACTACTCAGGAGCGCTCCCAGCCCAGCCACGACTAAAGAAAAAGACTTGATGGACTTGTAGAACCCTGTCAGATGGCTTACAAGTAAAAAACGGAGCTTAAGTGGTAGGTCATTCCAAATGGAAGGGCCAACAACCGAGAAAGCACGGCGCTGCCTAATAGCAAAGCGAGTCCGTGGAACAAGGAACTCACCCCTTGTCGCAGAGCGAAGCACCCGACGCGCTGGAACATCAGACACTGGGCGGCAAAGATCACGCAAGTAAGATGGAGCGCAGCCAAGAACACAACGAGAAACAAGAGCAGCAATGCGATATGAGATACCGCTGAGACACAGGCAGCCAATGCAACACATCACGCATGTATGCAGAGACAGGAGAGTACTTAGGAAGCCGTCCAATAAGCCGAGCAGCCGAGCGTAGAACTCGATCTAGTCGCCCCAAAACACCAAGGGGAAGGCCAGCAAGTAGTGAGGAACAGTGGTCAATTCGACTAATAACAAAGGCATGCACAAGGACCACAACTGCATCATGAGAGAGAGAGAGCGAGAGACCACTCGAAGCTGACGAAGCTGATAATAACAACTCCGTGCAATTGAGTTCACATGTTGAGATAAAGTAAGCTCGGAGTCAAGAGAAAGTCCCAGATCACGAACTGTGAGAGAAAAGGTTATGTGAGGAAAGAGCAGGGTAAGTTGAGGAAAGTCGATACCCTGCAGGTGTCTACGGCTACCCAGCCAAATGAGCTGTGTTTTAGAGGGATTTAAGAGTAGCCGATTGGAGGCCATCCAAGAAGAGAGGACATCCATAGTCAGACACATCTGACTCACAGTAGCCACCGCATCGGCTGAATGGGTGTGGATGTAGGCTTGCACATCATCGGCAAATAGTTGGTGTAGAAGCCCCTGAGACGTCAACAAGGAGCAGACATCAGCAGTATAAAGAAGATAAAGCAGCGGGCCCAGGACAGAACCCTGGGGCACACCCAAAGGGGCAGGGACCCAAAGAGACCTGGACGAACCAAGGACTACACAATTTGAGCGGTCAGTTAAAAAGATCTAAGCCATTCTAGAGGCTGGTCCACCAAGCCAAAGGAAGTAGAGAGGCGCTGCAAGAGAATGGAGTGGTCCACACAGGTATGTACATGTATTTTTGTGTGTACATGTACATGTATACTTATGTATGTAAGATTGAAGAGTGTATATATATTTGTGAGTAAGTATGCACGTATTCATGTATGAAGAGCCTGTATACTTATTTAGGCATGTTTGAACGTGTGTATGTATGTATCAGGCGTGCATATGCATGTATGTAAGCATGCCCGTATGCATGTATGTATGCATGTATGCATGTAATATGTATGTATGTATGTATGCATGTATGTATGTATGTATGTATGTATGTATGTATGTATGTATGTATGTATGAAGCGTGTATGTGTGTATTTATGAAGAGTAGGCTATATATGTGTGTATGTATTATAACTGTGCAGCAGAGCAGAGAAAGACATAGCATGCCATGGCACAGCATAGCTCTGGGCTCTATATCAGACCGGTGTAATCGCGCTGTAGTTGACCCCGTTACACATGAGCGCAGATGGTCTTAGTCTAAAGCAAATTCCAAGCCGTCTCATAATATGTAAACATTTCAACACACGTAGAGTGACGAGTGACGACACTAAACAGCGATAATGTTTAGCTTCTCTTCGTGCTCTGTCGAATAACACCGGGCTACTGGTGTCACTGAAGTGCGTCAAACATAGGCCTATCCCTGGTCTATCTCTGGTACCGGTAGCCGGTTGGTTAGTGTGCACAGCCTGCTACGGGGAGACTACGGGTTCGAGCCTAATCCCCTCGGGAGGTAACTTGAGTAGGGAGCCTCAGCAAGTTCTTCACTCACAATTGCTCGCCGCCATCGATGTCCTGTCGTATGGTCGAGTGTGCGCTTCTGATGTTCGGTAAGCGTATAGGAAGGCAACATCATATGCAGTTGTATTGTATTGTATTCCGCTGCTCATGTGACCATTTAAACTCTCAACCGATGTTGTCGACGACATAAATTTATGAAATTTTAATGATAGTCTACAAAAAGAAGACCATATTTCAGAAACAACGACGTCGCAAACTGTTCAGAAACAGCGAAGCCACAATCACTTAATAAACAACAACGCCCCAAACATTTCACAAATAACAAAGTCACAACCATTTCAAACACAAAGACGCCACAAGCATTTAACCAGCAACAACGCCCCAAACCGCAAGATACCCTTTGACTGTCTTTGGCAACCAATCGCTTTCTGTACTCCAGCGATATAACACCGATGTTATGACCTGCCTATAGAATGGTGAATTTGCACAAGAGGCGTGGTGGCGCATATAAACTGCAGACTCTTTGCAGTCACTACTAGTTGTGGCTTGTTTACTGTTTAACGACCACTGTGTGGTAACAAAGACCATTAGCGTCGCCCTCCTCCCTTATCCAGGCTTGGAACTAGCACTGTCAGAGTGCAAACTGCTACTAGTTGTGGCTTGTCTTTTATTTAGATCTGACTGTAGGCAGCGCTAACAACCAATATGGCGGAGCAGAAAAAGCATTGGCCGGATCTCGTTGGAAAGGTATGTTATATTATACGATTGCCAAAAACGATACTCTCGCCAGAATTATAATAAAGGCCAGTAAGTAAGAATAATATATTGATGTTATTATTGTCGAGTTAACGGTCGTCTATAATTAGTAGAGATTGTTTAAAATAATGCAACGTTTCAGTTTGTCGAAGCTATTTTCTCGAGTCATTAGCCATTAGTGAGTAAAGCAAAAGCCTCCGGATTCTACACCAAGACAATCTGTCCGGTGACGTAGCTGCTTTCGTATGGCGTATACATTGACATTAGTATTGGTTACATTACTACCTGCACTAGCTTATTTACGTCTGGGAGGACGAATAATTATTATGATTTATATTTACTTTCTTCGATGTTACGCTAATGGCCTCTGTAGTCGGTAGGCCCCTACACGGCAATCAGAAAAAACTTCAACCATTTGAAACAAAGTTTTATGTTGATTAAATTTTCAATCATTCATGAATTTATGTAAATATAAATTTATTGAAAATATATAATCAAAGTATATTTGAGATATAGCCTAATTTAACTTCAATTAGACTATAATTAAATCGTTTTTATTAACAGACGGGCGAAGAGGCCAAGGCACAAATTCTGAAGGACAGACCAGACGTCAAAGTAAGTGTCTTCCTTACCTCACATAATATGATCATAACATAACCTAACAAAGAACAACATAGATTAAGTTAACAAGGGTTTCCAGTGCTGCGTAACCCAAGTAACCTCTCTTAAAATCACTGCAGTTTTATCAGAAATATCTAACACCCGATATAGTGTAATGTGTTGCACCAAAACATATAGGGTATATTTCACAACCGGCAGCAAATTAGATAAATTTCCGTCTTTTCCTTTGTACGGCTTACACAAAGAGTAAAATTACAATTTTTAATTTTTAAATGCATTGTAGGGCATGGGTTAGTTATAAAAAATTATTTCTATTATATTAATTAGATGATTAGTATGGAAAAATTATAAAGTCCAATTTTAACCCGAAATTTCATTGTCCTTTCTAATGGTGAGTCAATTCAACGTTACGTTAGGGTAACAGTTGAAGCGCTGAGCTGATGTTTTATCATTTTTAGATCATTAACTTATATAGTTATATCCATTGCTCCATATTGTTTTTATTAACTTATTAACGAACTAAATAATTAAAAAATAAATAAAACCCTATGTCTTCAATTATTGCTTACAACACCGTTACGAATGGGTTTCTGCCATCTGTGGAATAAATTGAAAACTCAGTTTTTTAATTGACATCTTCCAACAAGAAATCAATATGGATGTTTGCTTCTGTTGACAATTTTCGAATATTTATCCGGTAATGTTATAGTATAAAAAGATTTACAACTCCGTGACTGTAATTATTGCATTTTTCGTATGTATGTTTTTTTTTCTTTCAAAAATAACATTGAAACTGCCACTATAAACTAACTATTTTTTTATATCTTAACTCGTCCGGTCAGCGTGGAGACCTAATTGTGAATATTTTACAACTCCGTTACTATAACTCCGCTACTTTATATTTCTATTAAAATGAATTTATTTAATGGTAAATGTATGTAATTTATCGTCATAATAATTTAGGTTGCTGTGTAATATTTTAATGCATACTTAAACCTAATTAACTACCAATTATTAGCAGTGGCAGCATTTTGAACTGTGTATTTATAAAATAACGCAGT